>JANAVB010037417.1:4390456-4678396 GCA_029216955.1 Iris pallida
AATATTTTAAAAACTAGGGGCTTACAGCATGCCCCTAGATTTTCTTCCTCCTGCGGCACCTAGGTTTTGTCTCTCACGGCGCCTGGGTTCTCCCTCTCCCTCTTCCTCTCTCTCTCTCTCTATCTCCTGGATTTTCTCTCTCACTCGCATGCCAAGCTCCATGGAGATTCAAACTTCTGCCCATTAGTGGTGAGGTTCTTCCCTAATATTCTTAGTAAGTTAATTTTGTTAGGGTTGAGAATATGATTAACATTTATTATATGTATACATAGGAAAATGGTTTTCTCTTTTTCAATTTTGTTAGGGTTTGACTCTCCAAAAGATTCTGATAGGGTTTGATTTGGGATATTATGTTAGTTGACCGATTAAGGTTTGGTTAGGGTTACTTGCAGTATAAAAATTCGGTTATCCTTTTCTCACGGACAAATAAATTAAATTATTGTCCTAGTATTTTGAATGCATGTCTTTTTATGCGACGACCTTCAGATATGAGCAGCATTGCTATTTGTGATTGGCAGAGTTACCTCTTCTGAGGATCGAGTGCATTGGTTCTCTGAAATAGTTATGAGCATCTAGTTTATGATTATGAATATCTAATGTAAATGCCTTAGGGTCAGTAGTTGAAGAAATGGGAATTCCAATCCACTTTATATATGGAGTTTAAGCTTATTGTCATGAAGAATCATCGTTTTTCTTTCTATCACTGACAAAATGGTGGAATTACAGTCTTGTTTTAATTGTGAACGTCTGAATTGAGTTTCTGGACAAAGATATATCTATTTAGGGAAGTGATAGATAAAGACAAAATCTTACAACAAGGTTATCAATGTAACATATGAGCACTTCAGTTCCGGATGTTCTAGTATTTTGAATGCATGTCTTTATATGCGACGAGCTTCAGATATGAGCAATATTGCTATTTGTGACTGTCAGAGTTGGCTCTTCTGATGATCGAGTCCATTGGTTCTCTGAAGTAGTTATGAGCATCTAGTTTATCTAAAGTATGATGTATTTAACTGTTCATAGTGGAGAACCTTGGGCTAAATGGAATGGGTTATCAAATCTTTACGGAAGTAAATGAAAGGATGATATGAAATTCTGCTTTAGCAGTAGAGATTAAGAATATAAGATTAAGGCACCAAGTTGATTAAGCAATTCTTGGAAGTAAATATTCTAAGTATCTTGCATTTGTTGATCATTTTAATATGAGCAAGAGATATGGCAAATTAGAACTATCTATTAAGCTTTAGAAAAAGTAAAAGAGAAAGGATTATATGAAATTCAGCTTATGCAAAAGAGATTTAAGATTACAAGATTAAAGCATCAATTTGATTGACTTAGCAACTCTTACAAGTAACTATTTTAGTATTTTAGTTACATTGCATCTTTAATGCAAACTGTTTCAGCCTTCCTGATGACAACAACATAAAACCTATACTTGTCAGAACATTTATTGCTACAAAATCCCTTAGTTGACAGGGAAATGTGTGAATCTAACTCTAGATCTTGTAAGGGTCCAAATGCTGCAATTATGCTATTCAACCATATGGTGGAGAGTCACAAGATTCCACCTCCCAGTGTTTTGATATGCTAGTATTTAAGCATATCAGAACACCGCAATAATAATGCATAATGCCAACCTTCTCAGGTCAAGATTACAGCTTTTAGAAGTTCAATTGCACGGTGTATGAGTGCTTGCCAAAAAATGATTATTACTTGCTTTGACAAAAGAGCAATATTTGTTATATACTAAATTTTGATGTTTCAGAAAAGTGGGTACCCCATACTTCATTTGTCTAAATTGTAACTCCGGCATGTACAATTAACTTTGCCAGTTTGTCAGGCCAAAATACTTGGAACACAAGCACTTGAGGTGATAGACCCAAAGGTAGCTTTTATTTCACCTCAAGGTTGTTGGCATCATGCTTTCAAAGGCCTTTAATTTGTCTTCCTTGCACACTAGGGCCGAATGCTTGAAGCTGCATCTCAAAGATATTTGGTGATGACAGGTCCAGAACTCGCAAAGTAGAGGAGTTGAAAGAAACAATAAGAACGCAGAAGATGCTAAACTTTGTACAATTAGAGAGTACGAGCGCATCAAGGTAATTTATGTCAGTTTTCACCTTGGCCTTCAAAGCCAAGTGACATTTGTGATTTTATAGTGCTCCTCTCCTAGTTATAACAAGTTTTATCCTTTTTAGTTTATAACAAATTATAGGCCCTTGATATGTGAAGGCTTATTAGCTAACATGAACGGGACCCTGCAATTATCATTTGTTTGATCCCTATAGAATTTGCTTGATCTCTATATTAAGATTTATTATCTTTTTACAGTAAAATGCTCAACAGAACTATATATCACAACCATACATTTCATGACCACCTGACTGAAAGTTGAGTTATTTTTGTGCTGGCAGGTTTTGCCTACTATCTGATATTTTTTTTATAACTAGTTGCTTTGACACCTTGCATAATTGGAAAACCAGCACCATAGAATTATAAAATAGATACTTTGTAAATATGGACAATAATATTTCTAGACCTGGTGAGGAGTATTAAAACTTGCATCGTCATAGCAATGAGTGGAGTTCTTTGTAATATGTTCAAGTATCTTACTGGTTTCTCATTATCATGCTCATGTTCACTTTACTAAAATAATCTTCATTGTTAGATAGTTAATTTTTGTTTCAAACAAATGATTTCACTTTCTACTTGCCAAAGAGATAATTAGTAATTACACATTTTCTCCAGTTTTTCATGGTAACATTAGCTAAAGAGCTTGGAGATATAACAATATATAAACAATAAGTAGTCCCCTAAAAAGTTATAGTAGAAACACAACGCGACAAGTGAGTGACATCTTCTTTTTCACATATTTATGACTTGTGAGCTAAAGACAAAATCTTCCATAGATAACAAACTTAATACCTTTCTTTCCTGTCCATTTGCATGTCTTGCGTACTAAAAGAGTCTAAGGCCCATTAGGTAACCCTACACAGATTGTGATCATGATAGGGGTCTTGTAACCACTTGGTCCCTGTCATCCACTATATCCTAGTATCTTAAATTTAATCCATTCTTCTTTGAGATCTCTTGATATTTAGTTTTTTCTTTTCTTCCATACCTAATCTTTTTTTGTTTTTTATTGGAAGGGCTTGGGTGGTGATGAATCATTGTGACGAGGACAAATATAACCCATTTTCTTAGCTTAGTTCTTTCTAATTTACAGGATACAGGTTCTGGCTAATAGAGGAATTGCAAGCATTATGGTAATTGCAGTTGCTGCTAATGGTGGACAAGATAGGTGCTTGAACAGAAAAGAATAAACTCTTATAACTGGCCTTATCGGCGGTATTATTGGACATTATGCCTGCTGCAATGGGGACACTTGGTCCTCAAAATTTTGGAACACTGAGCAAGGCACAACTGTTTGCCATGAAATATAAAAGAGTAGAACAATTATCGGAGGACTGGACTTTTACTTCACGTTACAAACTCGCTTGTACAAAGAAAGCCTAGGGACGAAAGCCTAGGTGCAGCAATCTAAGTATAATTGTTTATTTTAGATTCTGGGGGATGACGGTAGAGGCTCAGGAAAGCGACGGCAACTCTGCCTTACTCCTTGGACGATCGGTATGCAGCCTTGGCTCCAAAGATTGCTCAGTGTTGAGGAAATGCTCTCTTTGCTCTCTCTCTGCTCTTCTCTCCAAGTACTCTGGTGCTCTCTCTGATCTCGAAAAGTGCTTCTGTGTGCCCTCTCTCTGTATGTGCGTCTATATGTATGTCTCTCCCTTCGCAAGGGAATGACACCCTGCTATTTATAAGAGTGGGGGGCTTCATTAGGGTTTACAATGATTACCCCTCAAAGTGGCGACGGCCTGTCGATCTATCAATCTGGGCCATTAATCTTGGGCGTGATAAATCTAGGCCATTTAGTATAGATTGCACCAAATCCTATCAGTAATTAATACTGATTGGAATAAATCTCCGTGGTGATGATTTGATGATGTCTGCAAATCTGAATGAATAAATTTAATTCATTCTCCTGCCACGTGTCCCAGATTATTGGGATTTGACCCAATCTTTGATTGCAGTAAATCTGGGAAATTGATTGGCTTTATGACACGTGTCCTGAAAGCCGCTGAGGAGGATTGAGCCGCATAAGGGTTGAGCCGCATAAGGATGGAGCCGCATAAGACTGGCCACGTGTCGGGTCTGCTTGGGGAGTGGTCCCCCCGAACCTTCGAACTATACTGAACCGCACAATAGATAATGAGCCGCATGAAAATGATCCTTACGAGCCGCATGGGGGGTCTTCGCTCGAGCCGCATGAGACTGTTTCTGCCCGAGCCGCATAAGACAGCTTCATCCTGAACCGCATGGGAAGTCTTCGCTCGAGCCGCATATGACCGTCCACGTGTCAGGGCCACATGGCATTTTTTGGATCTTGGGAGATTGTGTCAGAGATCTCCTTCACTTCCCTAGGGGTCTGTCATTATGACAGAGTCATAATTACCTCTTTTGTGTCAGGGCTGCCACTTTTTTAAAGTTGTCAGCCGTCAAAGTAATTAATACAGGAGGGGAGAACTGTTTTACAAGCCACGTGTCTCCTGTTCTGAGCCGTATAGGATGTCTTGAGTCGCATAGTCCCTCGTACCGTATGAATCTGTGAGCCGCATGGGCTTCCTGAGCCGCATGGAGTTTCCTGGCCGCGTAGAGTTTTCTGGCCGCATGGATCTTTCTTTAATATTTTCCATGCTTCTACAAGACCCCCTTCAAAGTTTTCAATTTGCAAAATTGAAATACTTTAAATAAAAAGCATGGTTATATTCTTCTGGCTGCATATGAAGTCATGGCCGTATGGATGTTTAAGCCGCATGGATAGTTCAGCCGCATGGATGGCTTAGCCGCATGGGACTTTTCGGCCACGTCATCATTGCCACGTATGGCAATCTTTTGCATTAAATGCTGTTTGATTTGCTATCAGCTTTAAAGGCCACTTTTTGGTGCGGGATCCGAGGAGCTTGGCCTTCATTTTCGGCGGCTCACCTTGATAACCGAAGAGTCGGTCTTCGTGTATGCACGAGGATCGAAACATTTTACTTTTGTTTATAAATATGGATGAGTACGGTCGAAGGATTTATTTACTTCCTCCTTCGTCCAACTATTGCTGTCTTGCCTTTCTTTTCTCATTTTCTTTCTCCGATCGTTGGTCATGGCTCCCAAATCCTCTAAGGTTGCTTCTGCCGTCGCGAAGGGTAAGAAGGCGGCTTCTTCGTCAGCCGTTGTGCCCAAAGCGCACCCTGATGTCCGTTCTGCCCTTAATGGTAAGAGTTGTATTTGGATACTTTGAATCCTAAGAATTCATGGCTCTGTTGCATATCTATGCACAAGCCTTCACCCAAGTTCGAGTATGATAGAGCCGCATATGCTGCGTGACCCTCTCATATCCGAGCCACATAGGAGATGCCCTATGTTTGGGCCACATAAGAAGGATTTGAGTCTCTGAATATAAAACCGCATGGAGTCTCCTTTGAACGGAACCGCATAAGCTTCTGACAGACTGATTCGCATAACATTTAGCGTTGCACAAACTCTTCTGCTTAGAACCGCATATGTCCAATTGATCCGCATAATCTATCGAGCCAATGTTACTTGGAATTCCCGATTGCTTTGGGCCACATGAGGTTGTGTTGACCGATCCTCATAAGCTCCCTTAGGGCCGTGTCATCTGGAACTCAATTGAATTTGAGCCGCATAGGGCTTTGTTTGATCTGAGCCGCATAGGCTCGCAGGAACTTGAGTTCAGTAACCATCTTTTAATCCTGTTTTTTTTTGTCCTTTTTCAGTGAACCTCCCAACCAACCCAGCAGGAGAACTTCTTGTGGGTTCGGCTCAGTTTGCCGTGGGCGTGCGGCTAGATGGCTTAATCCGTCATATAGTTGATCAGCTTCCCACTAATGAACCTAGGGAGAGGATAGCTGTCATTAACAACCAACCTTTCCACTTTCTCTGTTCTATGATGAATTCGGGAAGGCTGGACGGAGAATATCTGAAATCGGCTTTTCTTTTTGGGGATGCCTTTTCCATAAAGAACTCCCGATTGCTGGATGTTTCAGAGAACTGGGATTTTTCTGTAGATGGAGTGGAGATCCATATCCCCGAGATGGAGCGGCATTATCCTCTCTCATGGTTTAACATGGTGCTGTTGGGCAGGACAATGGTGGGCTCCCTGACTCCCATCCGATCGGGAATGTTTGTGGGCAACATCCACTACAACAGGCGCACGGGTTCAGTATGTGCGGGCAAGGATTCAGTTAGTCGGAATGTGATGGGACTGCTCCCTGGCACTTTTGTAAAAATGACTGGTCCTAACTTTACTTTCACTCGAGCTGATACCTTTCTGAATCAGCTCGCTCGTAAGGGGTCTTATCCCGTGGGCAGGTTGTCACTGCTAAATTGGATAAACCCCATTCCCACATGGGCTAATCTTACCTCATGGATCTTGAGGAATTATGGGGAATCCCTTCGGGAAATTGACCTCTACTACGCCGTCCGGGGCACCTACTACAGGTTGCCCATTAACAAGCCTTTGTTCATGGCTCTTTTGGAGCTGTATAACTGACGCACGGGGACTTTCTTCGCCCCCGGAGGAGAGCTGGGGCTTGCTCTCCATGAGATGCACGCTGTTTCTAAACTGCCGTGGGGAGGTGAAGCTTTTGAAGTATATACCCCGACGAACGAGGAATTCGAAGACCTAGATCGACGATTTCCTGGTTTCGTCACCGTGTACCGAGAACTGTTGTGCCATCATAGCATCTGCCACCAGATTGCTATCAAGAAAGAAAATAGCTCAGAAGGAAGCGCCCCTCACACCACGGCCTGGGTTTCATATCTTTTCAAGTTACGTCCCTCCGGCCGAGTTTCGTCTCGAAGTTCTCAAACCCCGGAGGAGGTGAAGGACATAATGTTGAAGGTCAAAAGGTCGAGGTCCACCCGTGACAGGTTTGGGGACCGTACTGATTCTCTCAGTTACTTCCACTATGGTACCCAGGAAATGTCCGATAAAGCAATCTTAGCCGGGTTCTTGATGGTTTGGCTACACAATTACGTAGTCTCGGGCGGTGCAGGTTCTTCGGAAAGGATCAGCCGCCATTTCATTCTTCCTGCTGTGAAATTGGTCTTCAAGGTAAGACTGGCCCTTCTCCCGGCTATGGTGTGTAGCATACACCACGGCCTCCGCACTTTTTCATCCAAAGTCATTGCTCGTGAGACGACGCTGGACTTTGAACGGATAGAACTACCATACCACTACCTCATGGGGTGGTTATTAATACACTACCGGTCGTTGATGAGGCTAGGGACCGAAGAAGATGTTACTACTGACGACGCCTTCATTTTTCAATACTGTCATCATCCTTGGGAACACGATACCATGTCAGCCTGCCGGAGGGCGTTGGCGAGAGTTGACGGGCCCGAGTTCTTTGTCTCTCTTCCTCAATTTACCCCCAGGGAAGTGAGAGGAGTACATGTCGACGGCGTTGATCCTCCCCAACTTTTATCTGAGAAGATGCTTCTTTGGTTGCGCAACATCCGCCCTGCGCACCTGGTGTATCGTTACCGGAATAACTTATACCTGGAACCTTATCTGCCCAGTAGATTTTCCCGTTAATTTGGGTATAGTCAATTGTTCCTGGATTGTTCTAGCGCTTGCTTGAGCTTTGAGGGCAGTGTACTCGATGGCATCCGGGCTTGGCATTATTATAATGCGGTCCATACCCGGGCCAGCTTCTCAGTCCCCGATGCCAAGACGGCAGGAGATATTTTGTATATAGCGGCCCTTTATCATGTCGCAGCGAGCAAGCCTCCTGTCAATTTTGATATAAACACTAGCTTCATTGCTGGCACTGGTTTGGCTGAGAAGCCAGAGTGATCCAAGAAGAGGAAGAGGGGGACGAACAGGGTTCCTGCGCTGGACTCAGAGTCCACTAGGGCGGATGAGGAGGATGATGAACAAGATGCCGATGACTCATCGCATTCTTTGGACGAGGAAGTTGGGAATCAACCCCCTATTGTGCCAGATGAAAGGGCGGCAGGTCAGCCGTCTACTTGGTCTGACGAGGTGGTGGAGGATCAACCATCTGTAGTGCCTGGCCCTTCGCGTAAACGAAGCAGGCGCATGATTACCGCTGATGACCGAACCTACTCCACAAAGCACACTGCGGTAAGACGTCGCAGGCTGTTTATTGAGGATGTGGACGTTGTTCCTGAGGTGATTTGAGTTTCAACTATCTCCTTTCTTCTTCTTCTATGTTACGGCCTAATCGTTTGTTCCTTTGGCTCTTTATAGGCGTCAGATGAGCTCGTTTCTTAGGTCCCGATTGCTGAGGCTGATCCAGTCCTGTCTCGTTTGGTCAGTGATGTGTGTACTGCTATCATTGCTGTTGGGGTTCTTTCGGTTGCGGTCGAGGATTCCTACCTTGCTGGGACTTCAACTCAGGAGGATGGGAGTTTTACCGCGCCCGTCCCTGAGACATCTGAACCCCAATAGGATGACACTGTCTTGGCCGGCTCCCTTTCAGGGATGGCCGTGACAGAAAAACCAGTTGAATTTGGATCAGAAGCTGTGGGTGGGGAAACTACGCCGGCTGTGAACGAGCTGCCGCCTTTATGCTCTTCCCCTGGTAATACAAGTCAAACCATAACTCGTGAATAAGCCTATGTACTCTGTCATCCTATTCTTCAGATTACGTCGATTAATGGTTGCTTTGGATGTTCAGGTCCCAACCCAGTGATGGACATTGCTGGGGTGGACCCTACCGGAGAGGGTCTGGCGGAACCTCCCTATATCGAGGGGCCTCCATCTGGGTCGAGCTCGGGGGCCCCGGTAGCAGTGCAACTGGGACAAGGGACGATGCTCCCTGCGCCCTCTTCTGCGAATGTAGTTTCGGGGGTCAACCTTTTCTCCCTGCCGAGCATCCAGACTCTTCGGGCGGCGGAAGAGGAGCTAGCCGCCATTCAAGCATCTTTCCGTACGAAATTTGCTTCCTTGGGAGCGGGGGCGGTAAATTCTGAAGCTACTCCTTCGGTACTGTCTGCCACCCTCCCTCTGACGCCATCCTCTACAGAGGTTTTGGATGAAGTCTCTCAGGATGTGGTCGACAGTTTCCACCGCCACCTGAAGAGGGGGATCGAGGCAGCGGTGGAAAGGGAAACTCCCTTTACTCTGGCCCGTCGAGGTGCCGGTGGCCAGATTAATATCCTTAGGACACTCCCTGGTGTAGGGGAACTGGCCACGCTTCTGGAGCCTAAGTTGTTAGAAGCTGATCGTCTCGTAGCCCGGTTTCGCATGTTGCAACAGCCTGATTTACCCGTGGTCATAAATCAAGAACACAACTTCCTCATTACCGTGGTGGAGAAGGTGATGGCTGCCCGGGAATCGCTCAAGCTGACTATTTTAAAGGACCGACGGGATTTGACTCGGTTGCATGATCAGTCAAGCCGTCGAATTGAAGATTGCGCGGCCCAGGAAGCGGCTGCCTCCCGTGGGGTAACCGACACCCGAGAACAAATCCTCGAGCTCCAAAGAAAGCTGGCCTTCTTGGAGTCCGAGTTGGAGGCTGCTTGTACTGAGAAAGGGATTGCCATCCAGGAGGCTGATAAGTTTAGCAGGGCTTCTGCCAATCTAGAACTTGCCCTGAAGAAAATAGAGAATGACTGGGAGGCGTATATGTATTTGAATGATGCGGAGCAATTATCCCAAGAAGCCGAGCGTCGAGCTAAACGGAGGCTTGAGCGGGGGACTGCGTTGGTGAAAAATCGGCTCCTGGAATTATGTAATGCTGAGCTATAGTCAGCATTTTCTTCTTGTTTTGTTCCTGTTTTCTTTTTTGAGAGGGACGTGGTCCCGAAATATGTAATGCTTTTTTCTTCCTTCAAATAAAGAGTACTTTCCATCCTACCCTTCATTTGCATTGCTTGTTGTACCTGTGATATTGTGGTAATGTTTTCCCCGTCTTGGGGACTTATTTGTGGACCTGTTACCTATGGCATACCTTGGTTTTAGGTACGGATAACAAATTTGGTCAGGATATCCGAAATAGCCATGGCAAAAGTGGTCATGGGTACTCTTGGTATTGGAAAAAAAATGCCGTAGAGCAGCTGGGCTCCCGGGGCATGATGAGATGGTGGGCTTATGCTAAGAAACTTAGCAGAGGATATTTGTGGGCCTAGTATCCTTAGTGTACCCTGGCTTAGGATACGGATAGTAGGGTGAAATAGAACCGACATATTTGCTCAGAGGTTATGAGGATATGGCAAGCATGAGGGTTTTATCGTAGAATCTTCCTGCTCAGAGATAATGAGGACATGGCAGGAGTGAATTCACGAAGGATAATTATGGTCAACAGAGGACATTTGTGGTCAACAGAGGACATTTGTAGACCTATTATCCTTGTTGTACTCCGGTTGTGGGTACAGATAATAGGTTGAAAGGGAATCGACATACTTACTCAGAGGTAATGAGGACATGACAAGTATGAAGGTTTCTTCTACGGAGCCTTCCCACTCAGAGGTAATGAGGACATGGCAGGAGTGGGCTCAATAAAGAGGGGGTACATAGAATGACTCAGAGGTAATGAGGACATGAAAGTTCTATGTAGGGGTAATTTGTTTTTGGCGGAAGTGAAAAGACTTAGAGGTAATGAGGACATGGCCGTTTTGGAAATTTGTGGATCGCTTACCCTTTTTGTGCACTGGAAGTGCGGGTATTGGATCATGAGGGAGGATCTCTTCCAGGAAGAAAGTTCAGAGGTACGATCATACATGACTTTCTATATAAAAGAGTGACCGGGATGGGAGTTCAGAGGCACCATCGGGTACATGACTCGATATTGTGAAAGTGTGAGTTCAGTAGCACCAGCGGGTACATGACTCGATAATCTGGAGAATGGTGAGTGTGAGTTCAGCGGCACCAGCGGGTACGTGACTCGGGATCTAGAAAATTGTAAGGGCAAGTTCAGTGGTACCAGCGGGTACGTGACTCAATAATCTAGAAAATTGTGAGGGCGAGTTCAGTGGTACCAGCGGGTACGTGACTCGAAAATCTGGAGAATTATGAGGGCGAGTTTAGCGGTACCAGCGGGTACGTGACTCAAAAATCTGAAAAATTGTCGTCCAGACATAGTATTTCTTCAGGAACTTGTCGTTGACGGGCAACATGAGCAAGTCTCCATTTTGCTTGGCGAGGCGGTAAGCACCGTTGGAGAATACGGCCTCAATGATAAATAGACCTTCCCATTTTGGCTGGAACTTGCCGGCGGTCTTGTGAGTCATGACCATCGGCCTCCGGACTGCCAGAACAAGATCGCTCACTTGGAATGTTCTAATTTTGACCTTCTTGTTGAAGGCTCCAGAGATGCGTGCTTGGTATAGCTCGATCCTTTGCTGAGCCAGGAGGCACTTTTCATCTAAGGCCTCCAGCTCTTGTAGTCGGCGTCGGTAGCTATCATTCGTCGTCAATTGATGAGTGAGGGCAATGCGGAGTGAGGGTATTTGAGTCTCTAATGGGAGAACTGCCTCACTCCCGTACACCAGGGAGAATGGTGTGTTCCCGGTAGCTGTTCGGACTGTAGTACGGTACGCCCATAAATATTTACCGAGATTCTCGTTCCAGTCGCGTTTGTTGGAAGAGATAAACTTCTTGAGGAGTTTGATGATTGTTTTGTTGAATGCCTCTGCCAACCCATTTGCTGCTGGGTTGTATGGTGTCGAAGCAATATTCTGGATGCGATGTTTGTCGCAGAACCGATAAAAAGTGTGGCTTGCAAACTGCAGACCATTATCGTGGATGATCCTCCGAGGCAGTCCAAAGCGATAGATGACGTGATGCTTGAGAAAGCTGATTACGTTTGAAGTCTTTACTTCGGCGAGTAGAACAGCTTCTGCCCATTTGGAGAAGTAATCCGTGATCGCAAGTATGAAGCGATGCCCACGGGAGAAAGGTGGAGTAATTGGACCAATAATATCCATCCTCCATGCTTCGAAGGGCCAGGATGCCACTGTCAGATGTAGAAATTCGGATGGTTGGTGAATGAAGTCCGTGTGGACTTGGCAGGCTTTGCACCTTCTTGCGTAGTCTATCGCATCCGCTACCATCGTGGGCCAGTAGTAGCCCATTCGGCGAAGGCGGTCTTGCAATTTAGGACCAGGCTGATGGGCCCCGCAAACACCATCGTGTGCTTTACGTACGGCTTCTTTGGCTTCTACGTTTGACAGGCACCGAAGCAATACTCCATCATAGGATCGGCGATACAGCATCTTCGTTTCCGTATCGTAGAAGAATCTGAGAGAATGCCGTCTGATGGAGGTGGCTTCCTTCGGGTTCTCGGGCAGGATATCGTAGACGACGAAGTCAATGAATGGTTGTCTCCAATCTGGGACATCATCAATCGTCTGGGTGGAATAACTCGCCACGAATTAAATGTTGTTCTTGGGGCAGACCAGTTCGTGGCCTATCACGTCCACCGATTGATGAGTATGATTTGGCACTGCTAGGGAAGCGGCCAGACCTGCTAAGGCATCGGCTTCGATATTTCGGAGTCTGGAGACGTATTCGATGAAGAACCCCTCGAACGATAAGATGATATTGATTGCTATTTGGTGATGGGGGATCATGTCTTCGTGACGAACTTCGTATGAGCCCCGGATTTGATTGACGATTAACTGAGAATTGCCGTATGCTTCAAGATATTCTACCCCCAGCTCTCTTGCAAGTTGGAGGCCAATGACCAGAGCGTTATACTCGGCCACATTGTTAGAGCAGGGTTCCGTGAGAGAGTAAGCGCGGTTGATCACCAATCCGGTAGGAGAAACCAGTACCACCCCAACTCTGACGACGATGTTGCCCTTAGGTCCAGTTCTCGAAGCGTCGTCGAAGAACATTCGCCATATATCATCGTGAGAGATTGCATGCGAGTCGGCGACCTTATCTGGGATCTCTTCATATATCCTGGACGACTCCGAGCCCGGGTGGGCTGCCAAAAAGTCTGCCAAGGCTTGACCTTTGACCGCCTTTTGTGGGACGAAGATCATATGGTAGGAGGATAGCAATATTGCCCATGTAGTGAGACGAGAGCTGAGTGTCCCTGGTTTAGTCATGAGGACCCTGAGAGGGTTGACTCGTGAGATCATATGTATCATTTGTCCGGTGACATAGTGTCGTGTTTTCTGAATGACGAACACTAGGGTAAGGCATTCCTTCTCCACAGCGGTGTATCGGTGCTCTGGCCCAATCATCATTCGGCTGAGGTAATATATAGCTTGTTCATGGCCTGCATCGTTGTTTTGTGCTAGCAGAGCTCCGAGGGAGTGCTCCATTGCTCGTACATAGAGCAGGAATGGTTTTCCAGCAACCGGGGCCACCAGGACTGGAGGGTTCGACAAATATTCTTTGATGCTGTCGAAGGCCTGCTGGCATTCTTCGTCCCATACGAACGAGACGCCTTTCTTCATGAGGTGGGTGAATGGCCGACATCGCCCGGAGAGGTTAAAAATGAACCTCATGATGTAAGCTAGCCTCCCTTGAAGGCCTCTGAGTTCGCGGAGATT
The DNA here is from genome assembly GCA_029216955.1 of Iris pallida. Taxonomy (NCBI): domain Eukaryota; kingdom Viridiplantae; phylum Streptophyta; class Magnoliopsida; order Asparagales; family Iridaceae; genus Iris; species Iris pallida. The sequence goes on from JANAVB010037417.1 coordinate 4,404,065, forward strand.
TCTCGGGGGACCCATCTCCATGATTGCCTTTGTCTTCTCAGGGTCTACATGGATATCCTGGACGGTGATGATGAAACCCAAGAATTTCCCGCTGGATACGCCCAGGAAGGACTTCATAGGGTTCATTTTCAAATTGTACGCTCACATCAGGTCGAATACCGTCCTCAGATCCTGCAGATGGTCTCCTTTACAGCGACTCTTGACGGCGATGTCATCAACGTAGCACTCCACCGTCTTACGTAAGTGGTCCTTGAAGATGATACTTATGGCTCTTTGATATGTGGCGCCAGTATTCTTTAAACCGAAAGGCATGACTGTGTAGCAATACGTGCCAATCGGTGTTCGGAATGATGTGTGCTTTTCGTCGTCAGGAGACATCTTGATTTGGTTGAACCCTAGAAGCCATCCATGAATGACATACGTTCAAAGCCACAGGTATTGTCAATCATGATGTCCGTGATAGAAAGGGGGAATTCATCTTTGGGGCATGCTTCGTTCAGATTACGGAAGTCGATGCAGATTCGAATCTTTTCATTCTTTTTGAGGATGGGGACTATGTTGGTGACCCAATCCGGATGTTGTTCCTCATGAATGAAGCCACTGGCTATTAGTTTGTTGACTTCGGTTTCGATCGTATCCATGATGCCTGGGCGGAAGCGTCGCTGTTGTTGCTTGACTGGTTTTACGTCCGGCCGAATATTGAGCTTGTGAAGAGCAATATTGAGATTTAACCCCGGCATGTCTTCATAGCTCCATGCGAACACATCAATGTATTCTTTGACAAGTTCCAACAGTGATTCTCGCTCTTCGTCTGTTAAGCTTTTACTGACGAAGATTGGTTTTGGGGAAGATTCGCTGCCGAGGTCGACCTGGATAACCTCATCTTCAGTAGAAGGTTCCCTCAGTTCGAACTGTTTTTCCCATTGTGCATCCAACTGCTGGGCCCACGGCTCTAGCTCGAGGATTTCGGGGATGTCTTCGTCTTTTTCATAAGCGTCGGCGAATGCCATGTTGACTGACAAGACTTGTCTGAATACATCTCTGATGCTGGTATCAGAGTCAGAAGTAGGTGACCCGGTTGAATAGGAATGCCAGTCACATTCTTCATCTAAACTTTTAGGGGTCGTCGTGGGTGTTACATACCCTAATCCACATCGAGTCTTGCTATAGTAGTCCCATGGTTTGCCTGCCGGGACCGGTGGCTTCAAAGATAATCGTCGCCCCGTGCCGTAGTTCAAGCCTGGCGTAGTCTACAGATCATACCCCTATTTTTGCATGAGATATTTAGATTAGGGGCTATAAAGATACAGAGGCAGTCTTCCGGCATATGATCCAAGGTCGACTTCTTCTACGGTGAAGGGACGAGGGTCGTCCTTCCGGCCAAAGATGATTGGGTGGTCCCCTCCCTCGATTATGCGGTAAGCGTCTTCTGCTGGAGTAAGCTGGATTGCGGTGTACACATTTGTCACCTGCGTGTGGAGGTGAGTGCCTATACTGTGTTCCATAGCATACATCGTACAGAGCTTATTAAGCTCGAGGTAGTTCAAAGATAGCCCTTTATTGATGAAGTAAGGTATCTTTTCTAGGGAGATTACATCATCTGCGGAGGGAACATCAGTGTGGGCAGCCACATACTTGGCTAGCTCCGGTTCTTCTTGAGCTACCTCCTGTATAAACGAAGACTGAGAGGACGACCTGGGCAGCTTGATCGTCAGCGGTTCAGCTGGTGGAGCAGAGCGTGGAGTTGTTGGCAAACTAGCGACCCCCAGCTTGGCACTCGATGCTGGACGGGGAGTGGTTGGTTCACTAGAAGTTCCAGGCCTTGCATCGGGGTGACGATCCTTCTTGGGAAGGCGTATCGTCATTGGTTTGTCGGAGGGATTGAGCTTCTCCGTTTGAGGCTGGCCGGCTCTCGGCAGCCTAATTGTCAGTGGCTCTGTTGTGGGTCTTGGCACTTGGCCCGACCTTGGCAGCCGGATTATCATCTGCTCTTCTTGTGCCGAGAGGCTGATTGTGTCCTTCCGCAGAGTGGCGATAAGGGGTGCAGACTTGCCAGGTTTGCGAGCTTGGAGGTGGATCGTCAGAGGCTCTTCTGATCCTGTGGTTGTTTCGGTACTAGCTTGTACATCTCCTTCACCAAGATGCTTCTTCGATTTTTCGTACAGGCAGGAGTCTGAGTAGTAGGATTCGACCCCTTTGAAGGGATCAATATCAGCAAATTCTGTCCTCACGAAGCCGTGTTTGTCGATATATTTGAAGCATTGGTGCAGAGTGGAAGGCACGATCATATAATCGTGTATCCATGGACGCCACAAGAGGATGTTGTAAGAAGTGTCTGCATCTATGACGTAGCAGGTGACTTCGAATTGGAGGTCGCCAATTTGACACTTCAGACGAATCTTCCCAATCGGGTAGCTCCTGCCCGAATTGAAATCGCTGATGGCGGTACTTGTAGACGTCAGGCGATGCATTGGAATGCGGAGATGATGTAGCAGACCCTTCGGGATAATGCTTATGGAAGAGCCAGGATCAATGTGCATCCGATCCACCTTTATGTTGCCGATGTATCCAGTGTAGTATAGCGGGCGATCGTACAGGTTGGTTTTGATGAGCATGTCCTGCGGAGTAAAGACGATGTTTGGCATTGCTTCCGTACAGGCACTGTCTTGGAGATCTGCAGGCGGGATCTCTCCTATGAGGTTGACCTGGGCGAGGTATGCGTCGGTATTTTGGAGTGCATCGCTCAAAGCCGTACGAACATCCTTGGAGAGTCTCAGAAGCTCGTATAATGACAACTTGGCCGGTGTGTTGGCCAATTGTGCTAAGATGTCGAAGTTGTAGGGCTTCTCCAGCTCTTGTGATGCCTCTTTTCGGAGGGATTTGTCAGAGCGAGTCTCTCTCGGCCTAGGCTTGTCGGTCGTCGGAGACTGAGCCGGTCCCGGAGCATCAGTTGCAGTGGGTTGATGATCTTCAGCTGGATTGTCAACCACAGGTTGGGATTGTGCCCCAGACCGCGTGACGACAGCTGTAGCTTCTTCGATGTCTGCCGAGATTGTGCGACAGGACCTGATTTTTCTACTCTTTTTCTTGCAGGTAGAAGACGATATGGGCCGAATCACTTCCCATACCAAGTCTGGATGGATCCACATGACCTCCCCTCGCGATGTGGTGAGGGGCACTAGACCAGTGGCCCGATCTCGGGGAGGAGGAAGATTAGCTATCTCCATTGTCGCCAGAGGGATGGGGACCACCCCGTCTTGAGTTTTCATCGGAGGGAAGCTGCCGAATTGTACCGACACCATATTGGCTGCCACCGTTACCTCTTCGAAATCGATGGCCAGAGCGTTCGAATCGATGAGATTTTGGATGTACCGTTTTAGTTGGTAGCAGTCGTGTGTAGCATAGTGGACGTAGCGGTGATAATGGCAGGATTTAGGATTCTCTATTTCTGTCGGCCGCGGTTCTCGTCTTGGTGGAGGAAGCTGAATTCTGTCTCCTTGTATGAGCATGTCCAAGATGGGCTTGACGTGACCGTCCTCGAAGGAGTAAGTGATTTGCGGCCATTGTTTGTCCGTCGGCTTTGACTCAGATTTCTGTGTCGTGTCGGCCACCATAGCCTGCTTGCCCCTGCCGTCCCGATTGTTGGAGGGACTACCCCCACTGTCATTATTGGTGTTAGGACGCTTGCCCTTGTTCTCTCTGTCCGAGATGTGCAATCCCAGTTGGCGAGCCTTCTTCAATCGTTCTTCGGCGCTTGTGGCGCTGATGATGAATGTCTTCCAGTCCTTGAATTGACTTTCGCCCATCCAGAGATTGATTGTTGGGAGGAGTCTTTTTTGGCAAATTTCAATCAAGGAGGAATATGGATTTCCAGAGGGCAACTTCATGGCGGTTTGGCGGAACCGTTCGATGTAGTTCCTTGTCAGCTCTTTCTCCCCTTGGACGACGTCCATGAGGGTGGACATGGTGATGTCCTGCCCTACTTCGTAGAATCTCTCCAAGAACATGCGCTTGAAGCCGGCGAAGGAGTGGATGCAGTTGTCTGGCAGGTTGCGGTACCAGTCGAAGGCGACTCCTTCCAATGCCCCGATGAATAATCGTGTGAGAATGGCTTCGTCATGGGGCAGATGGTCGGTGGTGAACTCGAAGTAGGTGATGTACCGACTCGCTGAGGTCTTGCCATCATACGGATTGATATTGAACGGCTTATATCTTGGCGGGAAGGGGACATCCCTCCATGCAGCCGGGTACAGTTGCCGTATTCTGAGATCTGGAGAATTTTCTCGAGCGTGGAACATGGCTCGGAGCTCCTGGACCTCTCTTCTCGCTTCGCGTGCTTCGTCCACGACGGTGGGGGCCGTTGTTTCAGGAGGATTATTGCCCGGGTTCGGTGCCGCTGAGTTCGAGTCCGTATTAACCGTGGGACCCGCACTTGTTTGGCCAGACGTCCCTCTTTGGAGATTTAGAAGGGCCATTTTGATCTCGTCTATAGACTTGACCAAGGCATATAGTATGGCCTCTAGAGTTTCGATGCGTTGGCGATCACTGGAACCACCTTGGTTGCTGTCTGTCATGAATACCGTCTTCACATAAGGAGAGATAGACGGAGCGGTGGAGGAAGCGCCCTCCGAATCGTACCCCTGTAGTGAGAAGTCATCGGGGTATGTGGGTATGTTCCCTTCTGATTCAAACTCGGAAGGAACAGTACCCCCAGTCTCCGAGTTTGCCTCGTCTTGGGAGTTGTGGACATCTTCGGGGACGTCGAGGTTTGCTACATCCGATGGGAGAGTTGTCTCCCCCGGCTCGTCTTCTTGGAACATCGGGTTGCTGTGGAGGCTCGGAGGGGTGCTACTCCCAGCCCCAGCAACCCCCTGCGTTATGGACGATGAATCTCCCACTGTAGCAGATTTCGTCTTAGAGTGAGTACCTTGGAAAACTCCGGTGGTGGGCACCCGCTTAGACGACAGTCTTTTAGTCGCAGTGGTTGAGATCTTCGGGCTGGAAACATTTGTCTTCTTCTCCCTTCCATCAGCGAGGACTTTTTGAGCAGAGTTGCAGGAGACGACGGGGAGTTCCTCGTCTTCTGAAGATGGCTGTTGCAGTCTTTGAAAGACAGACTGCCGGTCTTCTTGCATCGTCACGCTATTGTAGCAGCAGTTGACGATGACTTGGGTGCAGTGACGTCCGTGGGAGGACTCTTTGCACCCCGATGCATCTTCTCTTTCCTTGCGTTTGTGGAGGATGGCCTCACGCAAGTCAGATGGGTCTGGACCGACCATGTTCGCTCCCGAGATTTTGGAAGACTTTTACGAACCTCTCTGTCCGTCTACCGCCGGGGGCTGGACTCGAGTGGTTCTGTACAACTTCCCATCAGAGGCCCGCATAACAGTATACGGAACGCTCGGATGGTCAAAGGTCAGATCAGCGGACCGAACTCGCCAGGCTCGTGCTGCTTTAGACTTCTTCGCTCTAGTGCGTAAGGGCACATAGTAGGAAGAGTCTAAGTAATACTGGAGAGAGTCAGACATATCTTCTTGGGAGCACAAGAGATCAGGACCGTACGAGAGGCGGTCGAAGACAGAGCCGCGTGGAGTAGGCGTCATGCGGCTGTCATCGTTGGTCCGTATGCGACTGGCAGACGTAGCCGCATAGGCTTTCTTCATGCGGCTGGGAGTCTCAGCCGCATGAGTCTTCTTTATACGGCTGGATGATCTGGCCGCATAGATTTTCTACATACGGCTGGAAGATCCACCCGCATGAGCCTCCTGCATGTGGTTGGCAGATTTGGTCACATGAGTGCTCGGCTTCATCTTGGGGCGCATAGAGTCGCTCTTTGTCCCTGCAAGTCCAGCATCGTAGTGCTTTCCTTTGCCGGACTTGGGGACAGCAGAGTTCTCTACGGCTCAAAGTGGAGCCGTATGAGAGTCGCCTTCGCCGTCTTGGGTAGCAGAGAGTACCCCGTCCAGAGCTTGTGGGGGAGCAAATGATTTTGGCCTCCACTCGCAGCGAGCTTTCTTTGTGCGTGTTCGCTTCTGGATCGGGCCGGCACTTTCCTCAGAAAGTATCTCTTCAAACGCCTGTTGGTCGAAACGGATGACCATCTTCTGTTGCATGGAGCCAAGCTTGGCTGCATCCGACTGCGTCACCAACTCCTCAGCCATAGAGAAGTTTTTCCCCAGCAGAGTCGCCATCGTGTTTGCCATGAAATATAAAAGAGCAGAACAATTATCGGAGGACTGGACTTTTACTTCACGTTATAAACTCGCTTGTACAAAAAAAGCCTAGGGACGAAAGCCTAGGTACAGCAATCTAAGTACAATTGTTTATTTTAGATTCTGGAGGGTGACGGTAGAGGCTCGGGAAAGCGACAGCAGCTCTGCCTTACTGCTTGGACGATCGGTATGCAGCCTTGGCTCCAGAAGATTGCTCAGCGTTGAGGAAATGCTCTCTTTGCTCTCTCTCTACTCTTCTCTCCAAGTACTCTGGTGCTCTCTCTGATCTCAAAAAGTGCTCCTGACCCTGCTATTTATAAGAGTGGGGGGCTTCATTAGGGTTTACAATGATTACCCCTCAAAGTGGCGGCGGCCTGTCGATCTATCAATCTGGGCCATTAATCTTGGACGTGATAAATCTAGGCCATTTAGTGTAGATTGCACCAAATCCTATCAGTTATTAATGCTGATTGGAATAAATCTCCGTGGTGATGATTTGATGATGTCTACGAATCTGAATGAATAAATTTAATTCATTCTCCTGCCACGTGTCCCAGATTATTGGGATTTGACCCAATCTTTAATTGCAGTAAATCTGGAAAATTGATTGGCTTTATGACACGTGTCCTGAAAGCCGCTGAGGAGGATTGAGCCGTATAAGGGTTGAGCCGCATGAGGATGGAGCCGCATAAGACTGGCCACGTGTCGGGTCTGCTTGGGGAGTGGCCCCCCTGAACCTTCGAACTATACTGAACCACATAATGGATAATGAGCCGCATGGAAATGATCCTTGCGAGCCGCATGGGGGGTCTTCGCGCGAGCCGCATGAGACTGTTTCTGCCTGAGCCGCATAAGGCAGCTTAATCCTGAACCGCATGGGGAGTCTTCGCTCGAGCCGCATATGACCGTCCACGTGTCAGGGCCACGTGGCATTTTCTGGATCTTGGGAGATTGTGTCAGAGATCTCCTTCACTTCCCTAGGGGTCTGTCATTATGACAGAGTCATAATTACCTCTTTTGTGTCAGGGCTGCCACTTTTTCAAAGTTGTCAGCCGTCAAAGTAATTAATGCAGGAGGGGAGAACTGTTTTACAAGCCACGTGTCTCCTGTTCTGAGCCGCGTAGGATGTCTTGAGTCGCATAGTCCCTCGTGCCGCATGAATCTGTGAGCCGTATGGGCTTCCTGAGCCGCATGGAGTTTCCTGGCCGCGTAGAGTTTCCTGGCCGCATGGATCTTTCTTTAATATTTTCCATGCTTCTACAACAACCTCAACTTATAAAAATATTTAAGGTCCATACTTTTGATTTCCTTGTTCCTGCACCATCTTTTAATCTATGTGGTTTACTAGTCTAGCCATGCCTTAACTATTTTTAACGCTAGAGATATGTCTACCCTTGTTGCTTTTGTTTATGAATGACAAGTTACCACTGAACAATAGCAAGTTAAAAAAATTCCCTAGTCCTCTTGCTTTTCATCTGGTGACTTCATGTAACTAATATAAAGCTCATTTTTTATGGAGCAGCTATTATCAATTGTGTTATAACTTTCAAGTGACTTAATACGTGCATTACTTGAATCAGATAAGTAAGATTTTTTCCATGGCAATATGAGTGAACTGATTCTTATAAAACTCATCATTAATACCTAAAAGAAAAAAGACCTACTTGCAGTTCAAATTAAGATTTGATGTTTTCTTACTATGTTTTAGTGTTGTTTCCCTTTACTTGTATCTGTTATTGATCACTTTTCTTCAAGGGTCATTGTTTAGATGGTGGTTGTCACTTCCCGTTCCCAGAATATGTATTTTTATACATGTACTGCTTGAATGTATTTATTTAATATTTATCATGCATTTGTTCTGTATTTAAATTCCTTATTTTACGCTAATTATTTTTACTGTATTTTATTTTTTGCTTTAACTTTGCTTTGGGTTCGGCCTAGGTTGGTTTATTTCCAGATTTGGGTGGTTCATCATGAACCCAACCTACCACCATCTCTATTTAAAGCCCCAATCCTTTCTCTCTCTTCATTACTTCTCCTTCTCATTTACTCTTCTTTCTCATAACTCTCTCCACCTACCAAACCCATAGGCAAGTACATCTTGCTTCCACATGAGAACCCATTTTTATGGTTCTAATATCTTCCTCTCGTGATTCTAAGAGATTTTAGAACTTGACATTTTTACATTTGAAAGTTTTATTTTTATAGATCGAGAATTTGCCATTTTCGAATTTTGGGGGTTTTGATCTGTGAAACTCCCTTATTTTCAAGTTTGATCATTTTGGTTGTTGAGGTTCTTTACGCTCACGTTTAGACTGAAGGTCACATGAATTTGGAAGTCCTGGTTATCCTTTACGCCCATGTTTATACGTGTCCGCGTAATATCGAGCCCTACGCCCACGATCATTCGTGTCAGCGTGAATCTGGTTTTACACAAGTCTACCCTGGCTTGGCATATTCTTTTACGCGTAAATTTCCTTTACGCGTATTCCTTTTACGCATAATATTCTTTTGCGTGTACAAAGTTTTACGCGTTATTTTTCATGCGTACAATGTTTTACGCGTAACGTGACCCTTTACGCGTACAATGTTTCACGTGTAACATTACTTTTTATGCATACCAGATTCATGCGTAACTTGACTCTTTACGCGTACAATGTTTCACGCATAATGTTACTTTTTACACGTAACTCGCGTACAATGTTTCACGCGTAATGTTACTTTTTACACGTAACTCTATTTTTTTATGCGCACTATTCTGGCTTGGTGTAAGGTGAGTTTTTACACGCGCAACTTTATTCCTTTATTGAGCGTATTCTTTTTACGCGTAAGCTTTATTCCTTCACACGTAAACTTCTCTCACGTGTAAATTTTCTTTACGCGTATTTCATTGAGTTGGTTTGTGGATACCTAGAATGACTGGAACTTAACCCTGAGAGTTATAGACTCGACCATACTAAATACTAGTTGACTTTCATGCCTTGTCACGAATTGACATTGATTGTTACCTTGACTGAATGATTGATCATGCGTTCCTAGTTGGAACTAAAGAGACTGGCTAGTCTTCTTACTGAAATTGAATGAGACAAGTTCATATTAACTATGAACTATTGCAATCGACTGGCCGATCCCGAACATTGGCATATGGGCACGTGCATACTTCAATTTATTTTCTACAAGGCAGCATGTGTACCTTATGGTCAAGGCATGATTATTCCGTAGCTAGGATTGATTGTTGCATTACGCTATGTAAGACCTACAACCTAGCCGCACGGGCATCGTTGTAGAGTTGTGCATATCGTACTTTGTACGAAAGTACTCATTCTGAATGACCATGATCCACGACATAGGATTTCACTTAAAATAGAGACTACTAAGTTAAATAAAATAACGATTGCATGGAGAGAATGGATTCCCGAGTTCTTATATGGCAGCCATCATTGGGATAATTATTGTTCCGACATGCCAGCTGGTTCCCACAGATACTGCAAATCTGCCACACGGGCAGGGAGCGGTATCTGCTAATATTATTTATTGTATATTGATGACGGGCGTCCCGCTGGGACTCATCTAAAGTCATGATTGGTGCAATTGATTGATTGGGTAGACTAGTCTTGCTTGTATATAGTAAGAACTGAGGAATCCTTATTGCATACTTCCAAGGTAACTTGGAACTTACAGTAGCAAGCCATAATAGTTGTATGGCTGTTTAAATTAATTTGTTTGTGTACTGTACCTACTCTGTTAACTACCGAGATGATCAGAATGTCAGGACATGACTGGTCAACTTCTGTCCTTGTTTGGTTGGGAAGTTGGTTTCAAGTGTCGTGATGTTATGTGAATCACAGTAGCAAGCGGAGACTAATTATTATATTCTTAATTCTTATCACTGGTTTTAATTCTCATGTCGTGCTTTCTTGTGGTACTTGCTATAGAGGTCTAACCTCTCTGGTTTTGCATGGCCAGATTTAGAGCCAGTTTTCGAGGACTCAGCTTACTTCTACCTCCAAGATGGTCAACACTAGAGGGATGATTGCAGGAGGACAGGAGTGGGTTCCTTACTTCCCCGCTCGTTTTGCTACTTACTTAATATTTTGCCGTTTGGCACCGACATGTTAGTCGAATTGTCTTGTACTTACTTCTACATAATTGTAACTAAGTCAGACTGCAGCTGATAACAATTGTGTATACTTTGCTATATCATCTGACTATGTTTTGTAAAGCCAGATCTCAAGAACATTTTGACTGAGCGTTTGGGACGCCTTACTGCTTTATCTTACATGTTTTCTATTACTGTTTCTTGTTTGAATGATTGAGACAATAGATGTCGAGTAGCCCTAGTGAGACCTTCATGTAGTATGCACCCCCTCGTCTTTTAGACAACATTGATCTTATTATACGGTATTCATCTACCCATAATACGTAGCTGGCTGAGTCACTCCCCCGCTCTCCGGTATTCTGGTTTTGGGGCGTGACAAGGTTTTAGTGGTGGCCCATGCAAGTCTGATTTCAGACTTATGGGATGTTTTAATTTATAGGATGTCTCAATCACACATGTTTCCCCTTGACCTCATGATTCGTTACTCTCAACTCGAGTTTGACATTCCGGTATCCTTTGACTTCATTGATCTTTCCTGTCCGGTCGTTTGATTGTTCTCTTGTCCCTTCTTAGGGGCATTTCGTCCGTATCTACTAGAGCTGGACAACAACAAGGGCAACATGGACAACGAGACCCTGTTGATCAGCAATAAGGACCAGTACTACCTCAAGAGACCATCCAAGAAGAGGTAAAAGTGGAACCAACGACTGGACCGCAGTATCCGGAGGTTCCAACACCACCTACAGTTCTGCTTACCCCCGTGGAAGTAGACACCCCAGCCCTTCTAGAGATCATAAGAGGGATGATGGCTACTTAGCAACATCAGATGTTGGCCCAGCAACGCATGTACACTCAGCTACAAGAGCAGAATGTATTACTCAACCAAGGATTGTAAACATCTTTGGAAAGGGGAGTGAGGACAGATTCAGGAGCATCGACCAGATTTTGTAAGTACAACCCCCGTCGTTTCGAGGGCACGGAAGATGCCATTTCAGCAGATGCATGGCTTAAGGACATCGAGGCTATTCTGACACCGGCTAAGGTACCGACGGAAGAACGTGTGGATCAAGTGAAGCTGTTACTTCAGGATCTCGCACGTGATTGGTGGGAATCGGAAGAATTGGGCATCAGACGTCCTGTTGCTTGGGATAATTTTTTGCGAGATTCAAGACGAAGTACTATGGAGTTGTGGCGCAGTTTGAGCTACAACAGAAATTTATCAACCTCAAGCAGGCTGGCAAGACAGTAGATGCTTATGCAGCAGAGTTCTGCAGACTGAGTAGGTTCGCCCCCGAGATGATAGCAACAGAGAGCCAGAGGGCTATGAGGTTCCAGCAAGGGTTTCATCTTGAGCTCTTGCAATTGATAGAGGGGCACAACTACCAGACTTTCGATGAGGTGTTAACGACAACCCGAAGGCATGAGATCACCATCCAGAGGATTACAGCAAGGACTGGAGGTCAAAAGAGATCTCACAATCAGATTGAAGGAGGAGGGGGAGTAGCGCCCCGAATAACATCACCATCCCCTGGCATTCGCATCCACGATGTGGCGATGCGAGGGTCAGCACCACAAACCAGACAGCAGCAGCAGCAGCAGCAGAGGAAGAACCAGCAACCCCCAGCGCGCTGCACCTATTGTGGGAAGGCAGGGCACACTAGAGGTGTGTGTCGGGCATTGAACGGGCAGTGTTTGATATGTGGAAGTCCAGATCATCGAATTTCTACCTGTCCTATAAATTCGAGGTCAGAAGGACCAGTACAACAATTTCTTGCACTGCCAGCACCAGGGGCAGGCCAATATCAAGGGCCAGCGGTAGCAGTGAGACCGTTAGCACAATGCCCGTTCATATCACAGGCTCAGATGTTTTGCCAGTAGGGACAGTCGATACAGCAGCAACAATAAAGACCACCCCAGCATTACCGAGGCAGGGGCCAGCAGCAACACCAGGCTAGGCCATAGCATGGGAACCAACAAGGAGGCCGAGGGCAGGCATTCAGTTTATCTTTAGAAGAGGCATTGGCATCGGGAGATATTGTGGCAGGTAATATTCTCGTCGCCTCATATCCTGCAGTAGCATTGTTTGATTCGGGAGCATCACACTCATTTATATCTACACAATTTGCGATACGACTAGGAATAGAATTTGAGGCATTGCCAGGGAGGTTAAATATACTCACTGGTAATAGGCTCGTAGGAGTTAGTAGAGTTATTCTAGCGTGTAGCATTGTAGTTTGTGGGCATTCCTTACCCGCCAGGTTGATAGAATTTCCTGTTGGAAATTTCGACGTTATCTTAGGCATGGACTGGCTGAAAGACAGTCATGGGACAATAGATTGTCGTAGAGGAAGTGTATCTTTTAATATTCCAGGCATGAAACGGTTCACCCTAGTCAGATCAGTGGCAACTCAATCAGAAGAAGGAGTAGTGGCGGCAATGGAAGAAGTTCAAGTCCCAAAGATAGTTGAAGAGTTTCTAGATGTATTTTCCGAAGAACTTTCAGGTCTACCACCGGTTAGAGATGTTGAGTTCAGTATAGAATTGGCACCTGGAACTAAACCGATATCAGATCGAGTTTACAGAATGGCAGACTCAGAGCAGGCTAAGGTATATCAGCACATAGAGGAACTGAAGAAGAAGAATTTCATTCGAGTTAGTGAATCACCATGGGAAGCACCAATGGTACTTGTGGAGAAAAAGGATGGATCATCCAGATTATGCATTGACTACAGGAAGCTCAACACGACAACAGTAAAGAACAAGTACCCACTACCAAGGATCGACGACTTGTTTGATCAGTTGAGCAGAGCTAGAGTTTTTTCCAAGATAGATCTTCGATCAGGGTATCATCAAGTGAGAGTTCGAAAAGAGGATATTCCTAAGACAGCATTCAGGTCGAAGTATGGACATTATGAATTCTTAGTAATGCCGTTTGGTTTGACCAATGCTCCAACAATATTTATGGATTTGATGAACCGTATCTTTATGCCATACTTAGATGAATTTGTCGTTGTGTTCCTCGACGGCATTCTCGTATACTCAGCTAGCGAAGAAGAGCATGAAGATCACCTCAAAAAAGTGTTACAGGTTCTAAGAGAGAACCAATTGTATGCCAAGCTCAGCAAGTGTGAGTTTTGGACGGATCATATTTTATTTTTGGGACACATTATATCAGGGGCTGGAGTAGCAGTGGATCCCAAGAAGGTAGAAGCAGTAGAGAGTTGGCCAGTACCTAAGACCGTAGCAGATGTACGAAGTTTCTTGGGATTGGCAGGATATTACAGAAGGTTCGTATCAGACTTTGCAAGACTTTCAGCACCCATGACCCGCTTGACACGGAAGGATGTGCCATTCATTTAGTCGGCAGAGTGCCAAGCATCATTTAAGAATTTGAAGCAAAAATTGATCATGACACCTATTCTTACATTACCGGTTGGACCCAGAGGTTTTACTGTATATTGTGATGCGTCAGGAAAGGGACTTGGGTGTGTCCTAATGCAACATGGGAAGGTGATAGCGTATGCATCTAGGCAACTTCGAGACCACGAGAAGAATTATCCGACTCATGACTTGGAGTTGGCAGCAGTAGTATTTGCTTTGAAGCTGTAGAGGCATTACTTGTACGGTGATCGAGTGGACATGTACATGGACCACAATAGTCTAAAGTACATCTTTAGTCAGAAGGAACTGAACATGAGACAGAGAAGATGGTTAGAGTTGATCAAGGATTACGACGTGGAGCTTCAGTATCATCCAGGCAAGGCTAATGTAGTAGCAGACGCTCTCAGCAGGAGAGGCGGTGCATTTATGTTGACATCACAAAAGCACATCTTAGAAGACCTTCAGGAGATGTGCATCGAGGTTATACTTCTTAGTGATGTAGGAATTCTGGCAAGTCTACGAGTTCAATCCGACTTGGTAGACAGGATCAAGGCAGCTCAGGCACGGGACCCAAGGATTCAGAAGCTTAGGACAGAATGTGAGTCAGGACTAAGGAAGGAGATGGAAATTCACAAAGATGGTATACTTAGATTTGGATCACGTCTATGTATGCCAAGTAGAGATATCAGACAGGAGGTTATAGCAGAAGCCCACAGTTCTCAATATTCTATACACCCCAGAGGAACCAAAATGTACAAAGATATCAAGCAGCACTTCTGGTGGAACGGAATGAAGAGAGAGATAGCTAGATTCGTTTCTCATTGCTTAATATGTCAGCAAGTGAAGGCAGAACAACAGAGGGCAGCTGGATTATTATAACCGCTTCCTATCCCGAAATGGAAGCCGGAGCATATCATAATGGACTTTGTGACCGGTTTACCGAGATCACCAAGTGGTAAAGATACTATTTGGGTGATAGTGGATTGGCTTACGAAAGTGGCACATTTTCTTCCTTTTAGAGTAGGGCAATCTACGAAAAAGCTGGCAGAATTGTATATACAGCAGATAGTCAGGCAACATGGGATCCCTGTCAGTATTGTATCAGATAGAGATACCCGTTTTACATCACATTTATGGAAGAGTTTACATCATAGTCTGGGTACTAAGTTAAGATTCAGTATAGCGTACCACCCACAGACAGACGGGCAATCAAAAAGAATAATTCAGACTTTAGAAGATATGTTACGAGCTTGTACCCTAGATTTTGGAGGGTCTTGGGAGAGTCACCTACACTTAGTTGAATTCTCGTACAATAACAGTTATCAAGCCAGTATCCAGATGGCGCCATTCGAAGCACTATACGGTAAGAAGTGTAGGTCGCCACTGGCATGAGATGATATCGGGGAGAGGAAGATGTTAGGCCCGGAAATGATTGTTCAGACGGTTGAAATGGTTAAGGGGATTAGGGAGCGACTTCGAGTTGCGCAAGATCGACATCGTCATTGGACAGACCAGCATCGTAGGCCGCTAGAATTTTCTGTTGGGGACCACGTGTTCTTGCAGAGCTCTCTTACTTGTGGGGTCATTAGATTTGGCGTTCGCGGGAAGTTGAGTTCGCGATACGTAGGCCCATTTGTTATTCTTGATAGGGTAGGCGATGTTGCTTATCGCTTATCCCTTCCACCTTCGTTACGAGATGTGTATGATGTGTTTCATGTATCTCAGTTGCGTAGGTATGTGTCGGACCCAAGCCATATCCTCGATTATTTTGAGCTGGTTGTTGGTACCAACCTGTCTTACGAGGAACAGTCGGTGTCCATTTTGGACCGAAGGAAGAAGATACTAAAGAATCGAACAATTAGCCTTGTCCGTGTTGCTTGGGGTCATCACTCCTTAGGAGAGTCAACATGGGAACGTGAGGATGATATCCGATCACGGTATCCGCACCTATTTGACTCGCAAGGTATATTTTTTTCCTTGTACCTTGATTACTTGATGATGTAGATTGATAAGTATAGATATATTGCTTGCTATTAATATCGTAAGATGACTGCTTGCTCGCTACAATTACTTGTACATGGGTTGGTTTAGCTCAGGTGTTTCTATCTTGCTTGGATTTGAAATTCCGAGGACAAAATTTTTCTAAGGAGGGTAGAGCTGTCACTCCTCGTTCCCAGAATACGTATTTTAATACATGTAGTGCTTGAATATATTTATTTAATATTTATCATACATTTGTTCTGTATTTAAATTCCTTAATTTTACGCTAATTATTTTTACTGTATTTTATTTTCTGCTTTAACTTTGCTTTGGGTTCGGCCTGGGTTGGTTTATTTCTGGATTTGGGTGGTTCATCATGAACCCAACCTACCACCATCTCCATATTTGAAGCCCCAATCCTTTCTCTCTCTTCATTATTTCTCGTTCTCATTTACTCTTCTTCCTCATAACTCTCTCCACCTACCAAACCCATAGGCAAGTACATCTTGCTTCCACATGAGAACCCATTTTTATGGTTCTAATATCTTTCTCTCGTGATTCTAAGAGAGTTTAGAACTTGAGATTTTTGCATTTGAAAGTTTTATTTTTGTAGATCTAGAATTTGCCATTTTCGAATTTTGGGGGTTTTGATCTGTGAAACTCCCTTATTTTCAAGTTTGACCATTCCTGGTTGTTGAGGTTCTTGATGCTCACATTTAGACTAAAGGTCTCATGAATTTGGAAGTCCTGGTTATCCTTTACGCCCACGTTTATACGTGTCCGAGTAATATCGAGCTCTACGCCCACGATCATTCGTGTCAGCGTGAATCTGGTTTTACGCAAGTCTACCCGGGCTTGGCGTATTCTTTTACGCATAAATTTTCTTTACGCGTATTCCTTTTACGTATAATATTCTTTTACGCGTACAATGTTTTACGTGTTACTTTTCACGCATACAATGTTTTACGCGTAACGTGACCCTTTACGCGTACAATGTTTCACGCGTAACATTACTTTTTACGCATACCAGATTCATGCATAAACTTGACTCTTTACGCGTACAATGTTTCATGCGTAATGTTACTTTTTACGCGTAACTCTACGCGCACTATTCTGGCTTGGTGTAAGGCGAGTTTTTACGCGCACAACTTTATTCCTTTGTTGAGCGTATTCTTTTTATGCGTAAGCTTTATTCCTTCACACGTAAACTTTCCTCACGCGTAAATTTCCTTTACGCGTATTTCATTGGGCGTACTCTTCTGGCTTGGCGTAATTCTTTGAGCGTTCCTCTTTTTGCGTACATGGCACCCTTATTATATCCTTACGCCTTTTGACATGAACTTGATATAATCATGATATGTTAATATTGTTAATACATGTTGTCATGTGGAATGTACCATGTGTCTTGAGTTGGTTTGTGGATACCCAGAATGACTGGAACTTAACCCTGAGAGTTATAGACTCGACCATACTAAATTCTAGTTGACTTTCATGGCTTGTCACGAATTGACATTGATTGTTACCTTGACTGAATGATTGATCATACGTTCCTAGTTGGAACTAAAGAGACTGGCTAGTCGTCTTACTGAAATTGAATGAGACACGTTCATATTAACTATGAACTATTGCAATCGACTGGCCGATCTTGAACATTAGCATATGGGCACGTGCAGACTTCAATTTATTTTCTACAAGGCAACATGTGTACCTTATGGTCAAGGCATGATTATTCCGTGGCTAGGATTGATTGTTGTATTACGCTATGTAAGACCTACAACCTAGCCGCACGGGCATCGTTGTAGAGTTATGCATATCGTACTTTGTACAAAAGTACTCATTCTGAATGACCATGATCCACGACATGGGATTTCATTTAACATAGAGACTACTAAGTTAAATAAAATAAAGATTGCATGGAGAGAATGGATTTCCGAGTTCTTATATGGCAGCCATCCTTGGGACAATTATTGTTCCGACATGCCGGCTGGTTCCCACAGATACTGCAAATCTGCCACACAGGCAGGGAGTGACGGACGTTCCTATGGGACTCGTCTAATGTCAAGATTGGCGCAATTGATTGATTGGGTAGACTAGCCTTGCTTGTACATAGTAAGAACTGAGGAATCCTTATTGCATACTTCCAAGGTAACTTGGAACTTACAGTAGCAAGCCATAGTAGTTGTATGGCCATTTAAATTGATTTGTTTGTGTACTGTACCTACTCTGTTAACTACCGAGATGATCAGAATATCAGGACATGACGGATCAACTTCTGTCCTTGTTTGGTTGGAAAGTTGGTTTGAAGTGTCGTGATGTTATGTGAATCCCAGTAGCAAGCGGAGACTAATTATTATATTCTTAATTCTTATAACTGGTTTTAATTCTCATGTCGTGCTTTCTTGTGGTACTTGCTATTTGAGGTCTAACCTCTCTGGTTTTGTATGGCCAGATTTAGAGCCAGTTTTCGATGACTCAGCTTACTTCTACCTCCAAGATGTCAACACTAGAGGGATGATCGCTGGAGGACAGGAGTGGGTTCCTTACTTCCCCGCTCGTTTTTCTACTTACTTTATATTTTGCCGTTTGACACCGACATGTTAGTCGGATTGTCTTGTACTTACTTCTACATAATTGTAACTAAGTCAGGCTGCAGCTGATAACAATTGTGTATACTTTGCTATATCATCTGACTATGTTTTGTAAAGCCAGATCTCAAGAACATTTTGACTAAGTGTTTGGGATGCCTTACTGCTTTATCTTACAAGTTCTCTATTACTGTTTCTTGTTTGAATGATTGAGACAATAGATGTCGAGTAACCCTAGTCAGACATTCATGTAGTATGCACCCCCTCGTCTTTTAGACAACATTGGTCGTATTATACGGTATTCATCTACCCGTAATACGTAGCTGGCTGAGTCACTCTCCCGCTCTCCAGTATTCTGGTTCTGGGGCGTGACAGTGGTAGAAACTATTTGAATATTTGTTCCACTTGATGTGAAATATATTATTTGCAGATAAAAGTAACTTAAACCTTAGAAATAATGAGGCCACTTTCACCTGAAGGTTTTGATTTGAACATTGGTTCCACCTGAAGGTTTTCTAACTGAAAGTAAAATGGAAGTTGCAATAGAAAAAATGTCAAGAAGTATAATTCAAGTCATGTATATATATTCTAATTTTTACTATATTCTTTTCATTCAACAATGTACTAGTCCCTTACAAAGTTGTTGGAAGGTACGTCAAGGCCATTGCTTGTGGGGGATGCCACATTGTTGTTGTCACTGGTTAGAACTTAACTGCATTTCATAGAATATTTGCTCTTTTATGATGCATGGTTGTTTATTATTATGATACCCCCAAGAATGATGACATGTTTTGAACAATCATTATCAAATATTAACTATTAAATTTTATTCTACTTGTTCTACAGCTTCACTGAGTTTTGTTGGATATTGATTTGGTATCTTGTTCCCAAAATTTCTTGCTTTTGTAATTGTTCAACTTATTGACATCTGTATGACTCTCTCTTGAGGTAAAGGATGAACTTTTTCAACTGAATATTACTGAAAGGCTAGAATTTATATCAAAATTAATATAGAATGTATAAAAAAATTTGTAAAACCTTTCAGTTAAAATTAGTGTGAAGCTTTTAGCTTCTTACGTATGTGGTCAATTTTATCAGGATCCTTAATCCTGATACCTGTAGGAGCACTTTGGTGTTTTTGAGAAAAAAAATAGGTGTACATCTCTTTTTGTATGCCTTCACCTATCAATCACATATTAAATAACTTAATAGATATTAAGATTTGACCTATTTAAATATCTCGGAGGTACTTGGATAATTTCAGTAAATTTTGTCTTTTGTTAATCTTCAAGGACACCTTCCAACAACGATCAAGTTTTCATTTGTTCATATTCTGTACAGACGCTAGAGAAGAAAGTCAAAAACATGTGTTATATAGTGTATTTTTTTTCTTCAGGCTAAGTTCAGCAAAGTGCATTGGTATGACAGTTTGGTGCCTACATTCTTACACTTTTTGCTGTAAGTATCTATCACAGCTTATAGTTATATTAGTGATATGATTGGCAAACATGTGGTGTAGTAAGGTTTATACTTTAGAGCTAACTTTGGTTTCACTACATATTGATTGTAGACAAAATATAGAGAGCGTCTTATTGGTATAATTCTGGTCTTGCCTCTATGTAGAGCTCCCTCATGGACAGAGTGGTTGTATGATAAGGTAAAATATTAAATCTTGCTAATCCTAATTTTTCTTGTCTTATTATCCAAAAGTTTAGATGATAATTTGGATCATTAGGTGATGTCTAATTTGCTATATTTCTATGGGGTATGCGGCTTGATAAAGGAATTTTTACTTCAAAGATACTTCAGCATGATATACTTCAATTAATGGCATTATTTTTCATCTCTTATGTATCACTGCATATATATCTCAGTTGAGACTAGGAAAATACCAATGACATGTATGCATCTCATTGACTAGTTTTTACGGGGATATCCAGGTACGTGCATGTCGTTCCATGGTGACAGAAGAGGAGCCCTATGCCATGCTGATACCGATGGAGTACTTCCTCATGGGATACGGGTTGTACCGGCCCAGACGAGCAAAAATAGAAGCAAGTGGACAGGTGTTGGATATTAATATTAAGTTGTGATTATATATTTAGCCAAGGGCTTTGTAATACATATAACTGGAATGTGGTGACAAAATTCTGTTAGTATTATAACAATCTTTGTAAAGTGTTTGTAACGTACTTTTTGTTTTTAATAAAATAAGACCATTTTGTAAAGTATTTTTTCTATGTCAATATTATACGCGTGTTTATTCAATAACAGGGAAAGGGAATCATATAAAAAATGTAATTATGAATATAATTTTTTGTACCAAAAAATATATAAATTGGCATTTCTTGACGGTAAAAAGCCGTCAAGAAAAGCTTTTTTTTGGTACTGGATGCCACCTTTCTGTGACACACAAGATACATGTCATCAAAAGCTATTTTAAATAAAAAAATGACATGTCGCCAAAAGTTGATACTTTCTGCGACATGTTGATTTTGTGTCACCAAATACTTTCCCAGACAAGGCTACAGCGACATGTGTGCGACATAGCCAGATATGTCGCAGAAAAGTTTTGGCAACACAAATATATCTTTGTGCTACACATTGCTTATGTCGCTGAACATGCATTTTCTTGTAGTGATTAGCTTTAAAGGATTGCAGTTTACTTTTGATAGTCAAAAAATTTGACAGTCCTATTGGAAGGACTGTACAAAAATTTGCCAATCATAAAATAATATATTGTTCGTTTATGACTGTCAAAATTTATAAGTGTTCAAAATCTATAATGGACTGTCAAAATTTTTGACAGTCACAAATGAACATCATATTTTCTTTAGAACTGTCAATTTTTTTGACAATATAGTAAGTTGGTAGGTCTGTCAAACATTATGAAAGTCTTAAAGAAAATACGTTGTTCATTTACATTCATGATAACAAGTGCTAATATACTTATAAATACCAAATTATATAGGACTGCCACATTTTTTCAGTCTTGATCATAGAAAGGAATGTCAAAAATTTGAGAGTCCTAATTATAGACAGGATTGTCAAAAAATTTGCAGTCCATCTCGTCTCCGTTGCGATTGTAGGCTTATGAAGTTTGAAAACCCTAAAATGGATTTGAAACTTCGAAAATTCGTCAAAAATGAATCATAAAACAGAAATGAGTTATTAGAAGATGAAACTTAGGCATGAACATGTATTTAGAACAATATTTAAAATTTGGAGAGGAAAGGAGAAAAAGATGAAAAAAGAAAAAAATGGCTTTTATACTATGCAGTGGGCAACCCCAAATATTTTCTTTTGTGACAACTTATTAAAAAAATGGATAGTCCTAATTAAGTTTTGCAGTGACTTTATAAATTTTTTATCCAATTTCTTGAACCAAACAACTTCCAAGTGTTATAATACTAAATAGAATACCAACACTTACAACTAACCAAAGAATTCTTCAATGACTCATTAAACTTAGACTTGTTTTTTTAAATTTGAAAGATGTCCAAAGAAGTTAATAAACGTTTAATATTTTTGGCCTAGAGAGAGACCATAGTGGATTTCGAAGAAAGGGAAGCAAAGCGCGTCAGCACAACATGTTTATCCTAAACTAGGGACACGATAATTATTATAACGGAAATTTTCATAAAGAGCATAATAGTTTTCCTAAATTGTGGTGAAAGCACAAAATTTTCCCAAATTCTAAAAAAGCACAAGAACGACCTTCCAATGGGCGTTCTTTATAAAAAAATGCAAAAAATAAATAAATAAACGCCCATTGGAAGGGCGTTCTCTGAAGGAAAAAATGCCCATTCTTTGGGCGTTTTCGTATGTCGTGATATCCATGCGCGTTAGGGATTCCGAGGGGGACCAGGCTTTGGCGTGTGGAGGGAGCAGGTTTGTAGTATGGAGAGGGGGGATGTTTGGTACTCCTTTTTGACTGGGGTGTTCAATGTGGAGGGGAGCAGCTCCTCGCCAACCACGGCCTCTTCGTTACCGTAATCATTGTCGAGCCGCACTACAACGCCGGCTCCACCTCCGTATTCATCGCTCGCTCCTCTGCTTCCAACCCTTCAGTGCCCTTCCACGGGCTCACCCGCGCCAACTCCCTCCCCGGCAAGCCTTTCCGCCACCACGAGGTGTGAAGCCCATAATTTTTGTATGTTTATTATTCATGTTTTATTATTAGAATTGGTTTGAGCCCAATACCTAAACCCATAACTTAAGCCCATTAGAAATCGAAACCCGAAACCTACACTTAACCCATGACTAACCCGTTCCCACTTTCCCCGGTTCTTCCTCATATCCACTCTCTATGCGGAACACCCCACGTATCTTTCCCTCACGTATTGTATACCCTCAGAAACCATTCCCCATTCACTGAAACTTTCCAACTCTTTCATTTCCCAATTTCATCATATCTTCTTCCCCGCTCCTCCGTTCCCGAAACCGAATCCATCCCCACACTCCCCGCGATACCCCGGTCGCATAGACACCACTCTTGCCGCATTTTTGTGCCGACCGCCGACCGGCACCGACAGCCACTTCCGGCCGTCCGGCGACCCCGTCAGTCACTTCCGTCGCGCCGGTGCCTCCCGCAGACCCCCCTTCCGCGCGACTCTCCCACAGCGCCAGCGTGCTGACTCGCGCACGCGCAGCGCCCTCGCTGCCGCATGGCCTCGCCCCGCGCCTCCCTCGCGGCGCTCGACTTCCCGGTGCGTTCCCATGCCGTCCGCGTGCAAATGTCCGTGCCCGTGCCCGCGTGCGTTCCGAGTCCGAGACATCCCCTCGGTGCTCCGTCACAGCTTTCGGTAACCACGCAACCTTCTGTTTATTTTACAGAAACGTTAAACCAATTCCTGTTCCGACCGAAATTGACAGAATAAAGCTCTGTCAATTCCGGAATAAATAGTTTAGATAAGTTTCCTATTTTGAACTCGCTAATAATATTGTTAGCTTTAATTAGAATGGTTAACGTTAATTAGTTAGCTTCATGGAATTTAGAGTTATCATCTATGTTTAAATTATGAATAACATCAAATTAACATTATTTCAATGACTATATCACTTTTGCCATAACTTCATTATTATTATTAAATGATAACACTTAGTCTCAAAATAATTAATTATATAGCAAAACATATTTTAATATAGGAAATGGTATTTTATAGGCCAAAAACTATATATTTATATTTTTAGGTAAAAAGGTTTATTTTTGTAATTAACCATTATTTCTATTAATAAAGTTTATGGAAATAAAAACTAAAGATAATAACGTATTTTCTAATAAAATCGTAATTTTTACTAAATAAGGTTTTACGTATTTTATTATTAAAAATGGTTATTCTTTACTAAGAAATAGTATTAGTAAAATATTTTGTAAAGTTTATTAAGAAAATATTAAACTATATTTCGAATAATTTCGAGTTTACGCGATATTTTCTATTAAAATAATTTACGATAAAAATTGCTAATATTTGTGATAATATTCCAAATTGTATTAATTTTGCCCTATTTACAAAATACTAATAAAAATAATTTTACCAAAATATTACATAATTAAATTATTATTTTTCTAAATAAAAGGGCAATGTTTATAATTAAGCGTAGATTTGTTTAGTGGCTTTATTAGCCCACCTTTGGAATAAGTTCTAAGGACAGATTATTTTTAATGTAAGTTCGGATCCCGGACCCTAACCGATACCTTTCTGGACGTTACCTTCCACACTAAGGATACAACCTAGGCAAGTTTTATATCTTTCATGTCTATGTTTTATTTAATAATTAAATGTGCTGCATTAGTAGGATCATGTATATTGTAGTGACACTGATTCACAGTGGATCCCTCTCGGACTCCACAAAGATTGATTGATTGATTGTCTCATTGACTCATTGACTCGGGGATTGATTGTGGGAGTAGTATAAGCTCTGTGACCAAAGCTATTGTTACCAAATATTGTCTCTCTCTCGCTAACCACTACCGTACAAGGGGTTGATGTCATGCCCCAGAACCAGAATACTGGAGAGCGGGGGAAAGACACAGCCAGCTACGTATATAGAAGTGTAATCCATCTCGATATACGGTCACGACTGTCTAGATGTATGAGGGTTTATCTACAAGCCATCAGTCTCTTATGGTTAAGAACAAGCCTAGTGTCTCAATCTCAAGCAAGTAATAATAGTTACAAGATGTTAGACCATCAGATATTCAATAGTAAGGCGTCCCATACATTTCATACACAGATGATCATGAAGCTAGTCATACAAAATGCGATGACTAGCAAAAGTTTCAGTCATACATGATCAACCATAGGATTTGTCAATCATGTTATAGCCCTTAGACAGACAAGAAATAAAAGTATTCAACCCGAGCTAACACTTGCTCGACGGCAAAACGTCTCAAAAGAATAATTTACAATATAGTGTGAGAGCAAAATAAAACCCACTCGTTGCCATGGTTACGTCTAGTATTCACCATCTGGCTAGAAGGCTGGGAGATCCTCGGGTGCTGCTCCGAAATTTGGCCATACAAAACCAGCTGGGTCAGACCCCAGAAAGAGCAAGTGCAACAATGGAGGCTTCACTTAAGAACTAAAACCAGCTGTAGGTTCTAAAAAATTAAGTTGCACCCATCAACAAAGTCATCAAAATCAAATTATACATCCTTCAAGTGAACTGCGCAGAAGACAGATTGCGCAACCATTCGATTGTGCAGGCTGAACTGCGCACTCATCCAAGTGCACATGCTGACGTGGCCTCGTCATCATTACCTGACAGAGAATCAGATTTTCTGACAGCTGACAGCACGGAGAACGAGGAAACTGTTCGTTTATCGTGCATCACAGCGCTCGAGGACAGCTGTACATGCAGTACAATCTGCCTGCAGCGCAGTCCATGCCAGCGCGGTCCATCCCAGCGCGGTCCATCTCAGCACAATCTGAAGCCAGCACAATTCAGGTGGCGCACTCTATCACTACAACTGACAAAGTACACGTGGCCTTCATGCCATCATTGACTCATTACGTGGTAACCGTCTGTACACGATCATGCACATTTCAATCAAATAATGCCGTGTGTCCAATACAGTTGGCCCACGATCAAACAACTGCCTGCGCAGTTCATTGCCTGCGCAATCCAAAGCGTGCGCAATCCAACCTGCACAAGTCCAGAATAACTAAAAAATAGTTATTTCCAGAACTCTATAAATAGAGTTTCAAGTCCTTTCTAGAGGGGATCATACACACATACAGTGATCAGAGATCATCACCAGAGATCAGGAGTCCTTGCCAAAGTGCTGCTGCATTCTTCAGAGGCTTTTGCCTTCAACTTCAGAGGCTATCGTCTTCAAAGTTCACATCGTCCAAGGGATAAAGCAATCGTCTTCTGATCGGATTCCTATAGTTGTACTTTCCCAGAATTCTTGTAATCTTCTTTACAAAGTTTGTTGAAATAAAGATCAACTTTTGTTTTTGCAAACAAAATGGCGACTCTGCTGGAGAACTAAAAAATCAAGTTGCACCCATCAACAAAGTCATCAAAATCAAATTATACATCCTTCAAGTGAACTGCGCAGAAGACAGATTGCGCAACCATTCGATTGCTCTGGCTGAACTGTGCACTCATCCAAGTGCGCATGCTGACATGGCCTCGTCATCATTACCTGACAGAGAATCAGATCTTCTGACAGCTGACAGCACGGAGAACAAGAAAACTGTTCATTTATCGTGCAGCACAGCGCTCGAGGACAGCTGTACATGCAGCACAATCTGCCTGCAGCGCAGTCCATGCCAGCGCGGTCCATCCCAGTGCGGTCCATCTCAGCGCAATCCAAAGCCAGCACAATTCAGGTGGCGCACTCCATCACTACAACTGACAAAGTACACGTGGCCTTCATGCCATCAATAACTCATTACGTGGTAACCGTCTGTACACGATCATGCGCATTTCAATCAAATAATGCCATGTGTCCAATACAGTTGGCCCACGATCAAACAACTGCCTGCGCAGTTCATTGCCTGCGCAATCCAAAGCGTACGCAATCCAACCTGCACAAGTCCAGAATAACTAAAAAGTAGTTATTTCCAGAACTCTATAAATAGAGTTTCAAGTCCTTCCTAGAGGGGATCATACACACATATAGTGATCAGAGATCATCACCAGAGATCAGGAGTCCTTGCCAAAGTGCTGCTGCATTCTTCAGAGGCTTTTGCCTTCAACTTCAGAGGCTATCGTCTTCAAAGTTTACATCGTCCAAGGGATAAAGCGATCGTCTTCTGATCGAATTCCTATAGTTGTACTTTTCTAGAATTCTTGTAATCTTCTTTACAAAGTTTGTTGAAATAAAGATCAACTTTTGTTTTTACAAACAAAATGGCGACTCTGCTGGAGACGACTTTCTCCTCCGACGAGGAAGTGACAACTCAATGTGACGTTGCGTCTATCGAAAAGACGCAGAAGACGCTGGTTGTGAAGGTCAACTAGACGGCCTACGAAGCCATGATTAACTCCAGGACCACCCCTCGCACTGCGACAACTTCTACCATGAGCAAAGTGCTCCCAGTATGGGTCCCCAAGGCTGCTGCACAGTCTGTTGATTCTGCCACCAAGATTGCTGCGCAGTCTAAAGTCTCTGCTGCTAAGACAGATACACAGTCTGTTGTCTCTACTGTTGCACAATCTGCCTCTACTCCTCATGCGCAGTCTACTGTTGACAGTGCATAAACCACTTCATATGCTGCCCTGTCAAAATACAAGACTCCTGTTCCTCTGGCGCAATTGGCTGCCACTTTGCCTGCGCAGTCCACTACTCCAGCAACCAGAGTGCAACTCAAGCACTCTGGCAACAAAACTTCTGCTACGCAAGCTACTGTGACTGAGGCCAGAAGACTTTCTGCCAGAACTCCTCATGCACAATCTGTCAGTGTGCCATCAACCCATGCACAAACTGTGCCTACGCAATCCAAGAGAGACAGCCCTTTGGCTAATCTCTCCTCTTCTCACAGCAAGGGAAAGAGCTCTACTCCTCCTCTCAAGCACCCTGTTGCTCCTGCGCAATCCACAGGGGGTAGTCATTTGGCTATTCCTCCTCCTCCCCAGAACAAAGAAAAAGGCCCGTTGGTCTTTTCTCAAACTTCCTCATCCCATGACTTGGAAGACAACAGAGGGAAATGCTTTTTAGCTAATCCTTCTTCACAAAACAAAGTATAATACCCCAGTCCCAAAATACATAGGACTAGGAACATAGACATGCCAGCTGTATTCATACAAAGTATACTCTAATATATGGAAGCCTCGTATAAATACATAAGCTGTAAAATGCAGTAGATCCATAACTAATCTCATCCACACAGAATAAATGAATAAAAGATCATATAATAAGAATAAATTTGTCTTGATACAATATGTTGGGCGAAGACAAATCCACTACCAACAAAATAAAGAAAAGTACGTAGAAAATGAAATGAGTGGCGAGCGAAGCGAAGACGATCCAAGTGCAATCATCCTCGAGAAATAGCAATGAACACGGCTAGAGCTAAAGCACCTGCGAAAGACAATAGCACACACCTGGCAAGACAACCAAGTCCTCAGAGGGACGTAACAAGACATATAATATCATGCCATATAAACTGAATAAATATTGCTCAAATAAATAAGTAAATCGAATTATAACATGTTCCGATACGCACCTACTGAACGAGCATACCATCCCCCCAACCAAACAAGGACAGGAGATGGTAAACTAATTCAAGGTAACATATCTTCCCATGCTATGAATCCAATATGGTATCCGGACCCCAACAAGGTTTAATACCTTCTCATCGAAGTAGTAAGTCACACCTACAACCAAACAAGGACAAGATGTGACGAACTAATCCGCGATAAGTTATTGTTCCAAGCCACGGTCAGATACAAGTACCCAAACCAAAAGTACTCGTACCTAACGGATAGGGTAGCCTACCGTTCTAAGTGATATATAGTTAAGAATAATCCTTCCTACGCATGGACCCTGGCTGAATAGGATCGACATAGTCCCCCTTGGGCACCAGAGGCCCCATCAGTAAGAGCATGACGTTCCGCAGAATCGTCAGTGGCCATCAGTAATCATGGGTCATCAACCCCGTATCTTCAGCGGAGAGTCCGGGTCACAAGAGAAGTGCATCGAAGCCCATACGCTAAGGAATTGTCCTCTCCGCCCAATGCCTATTATGTTGTATCCACAACATTAACCTATATAACCGCTAAGTCAAAACTAGCATGCAACTTCTATTAGCGGTTATTCCTATCGTACGGCTTGTACGTACTGGTGGCCAACCAATCACGTACTTTCGTGTTCTACATGCGACACACAACCTCGTGTTACAACGTGTCAAGGCCAATGAATGCAACACACAAGGTGGTCCCTTAAATCTAGGTTTAATGTAAGAAAAATAATACATAGCAGGAAAATAAATGAACAGTAAGTTATAACAGTTATGCCATGTATCACAGTTTATTTTGCATAAAGAAAATAATGAACATGCATAAAATATGAGCTAAAACAATTTAATCAGCAAATGGCAAGGTGTCTTGCCTGATAGGGCGCCTGGTATGCTGCGATGATCAATGTGGCACGAACTGCGACTCCAGTACAACAACTATGCAAGGTGACCACAGATGGTGACACGGTCGGTTCCATTGGGTCCAGAAGGGTCGAATTGGTTAGGGCGGACATAAGGTAGGCTTGAATTGGTGAGGAAACATGAATAATAGGCTTTAGTCATGGACGGAAAGATAGTCGAGAAAAAAATTTAGATAATTAAAATATATACGTTTTTAGAAAACCATTATAATCCTTGTAAAACTATATCCCAAAATATTTAATAAGTAGTAAATCGTTTTAAGTCAAAACTGCAACTTACAAAAATATTTTATATAAATACTTGAAAGTAGATATGAAATTTTGGAAACCATATGAAAATACTTTTTAACTAAATATTATGGAGACATAAAATTTATTTATAATATCTTCAACTATACTTAAAATCCTTTTTAAAATTTTATATACATAGAAATAAAGTTAACATTAAGCATTTTTAGAAAAATACGTATAAATATTCTTGTTATGAAAACTAATCTATACTGCTAGTTAGAAACCAAATTTGAGAATCAATATAGAGCTCAAGCTCAATACTATATATTTATTTATAAATATTTATAAATAATAACTAGTGAGAACAGAACTACTAATATTAATTATACATAGCAATACTTATTCTACCTATATACTATAATACATACTGTTTGAAAATAACAATAATAATAATAATAATATAAAACTAATAATAAAACTAATAATAATAATAATAATAATAATAATGATAAGAATGATAATAATAATAATAATAATAATAATAATAATAAATTAAAATAAAATAAAAATATCAGTACAGCTCAGAGAGCTCCTCTCTTGAACAAAGAGCTCTCGAACAGAGTCGAATAGAGAGAGATGCTCTCTCGAAAAAGAAAAAGGAGTAGCTCTCTCCAAAATAAGAAAATGAGAAGGAACAGAAGGAGGAGAGAGAGAGAGAGAGAGGAGAGCGAGGCGGAGGAAAAGAGAGAGGCTGGAGAGGGTGGTCGGGTTCGTCGGCGGGCGGCCGAGACTACGGAGGAGGAAGAGGGGAGAAGGGCGGAGTGAGCGGCGGTGGTCGGCCTCGGCGCACGCGGCGGAGGGCGCGGCGTTTGGAGGCGGAGGGTTTTGGCGAGGAAAACGAGAGGGGAGCGAGGGGGTTTTGGCCGGGCTGTTTCGGCCATGGCGGCGTGGCGCGCTGGGAAGGCGGCCGGCGGCGCGCGCTCAAGGAGGAGCGGGGACGAGCGGCAAGGGGCCGGTCACTGCTGGCGGAAGGATTCGGGTCCGGCGGAAGAGGGGTGTCTTTGGGCGACGGCCAGGCTAACGCGGTGGCGGAGGAAAGGGAAAGTTCGACGGATCTCTGGCGGTGGCAGGAGCTCAGGATCACGGGCGGCGTTCGGTGAAGTCTCGGCGCGCGGAGGAGCTCCGACGAGGTAAGGGTTTTTAGGTTTTATTTAGTTTTTGTTTTGGGTATCCGCGGATGATGGCCGCAGTGGTCGACGACGGTCATGGCTGTTGGTGGCGGTGAAGATGGCGGGGTTCATGATGCTGGGGGTTTCTGACGACGGGGAGTCTACCGTGGGTTGGTCGGGTGACCGGGTACGGAGGAGGCAGAGATGGGTTGGCAGTGGAGGAGGAGACGGTGTTGGTGGTAGTATTTCGGGTGGCTGTGGTCGTTGTCGCGGCCAGGGGTTGGTCGGCGAGATGGGTGCTGGTGGTGGAAGATGGTGGCGACCGGTGTGACGGGATCTGGACGGGGGTCCGGTAGGACAAGGCGGCGGTGGCTGGTGTTGGATAGTCGGGAGAAGTTGGGGTACTGGCCGTGGGTTGACGTACGTCGAGGGTGAGGGCAGTAGGGGGTCAAGGTGGTGATGGCGGTCTAGGCTAGGGCTAGGATTAGGAATAGGGTTTGGGAATTTATTGATGTCGGGGTGTGTCCGACACGAGAAAGAAGATGAATAATGTACATGTAAACTAATAGAATAAGATTTGGACGATGGTACACGGACACGGGACATGCACCATTGGTTTATGGAATTTGGTGGATGAATAATGAATTTGGAGGAGTACCTGCATATTTATAGGATGTGGGAATTCCCAATTAGATAGGGATTAGGATATTTAAAACCCAAATTAGATATTTCCTATTTTAATTTAAAATCAAATCCAAATTCAAATCCAAATCCAAATCCAATTTCAAATTAAATATCCAATTTAAATCAAATTAATTCTTAGTTTAAAACGAATAGAATAAATCAAATTTCAAATATTTAACTATTTAAATAAATACATAAATTCAAATCAAGATTTAAAATGGACACAAAATTTTCAAATATATTTTCCAAAAATACCAATAATAATAATTTCAAAAATAATAAATATTTATAAATATCCTTTTTGAATAATAAAATTTTATTATAAATAAATTTTGAAATTTATATTTTTATTTAAAACAAACTAGCAAAAATATTTATGAATTATGTGCATGTACTAAAAATATTATTTATTCTAAACAAAAGGCTTTTCATAAATAAAATCATAAATTTTGATAGCTAAATTAAATATTACATATATTATTTTGAAACCATAAAAAATGTTTTTCTAAAAATATGTACGCTCGCACATATTCGCACTCGTCGAGCAATTACGAAAAAAAAAAATCGTGCGCGACGTACAATACGATTACGCGACGTACAACACAAAATTTTAAATCGGTACCAAATTTAATAATAAAAAAATATAGTAGAAATTTAGGGGTTTTACACAAAGGAAAAGGCCCTTTGGTCTTTTCTCAATCTTACTCGATTTTTACCGTAGAAGATCAATATTAATGTGCCCCGGCACCAGTCAGTACAAGAACTCTCTCTAACAAGGGTTCTTCTTCTTTCCTTGCTAAAGGGAAGTGTACTGATCAGAGAGTTATTCTGCCTACTCCGGTAGCAGAGTTTCAGGATCTCCCAACTCTTCAGGTCTTTCGTTCAAGACAGGAAAAATTGTTGGTATCTCAGACAGAAACCCCTGGGGGTGAGTTTGCTGATTTAAGAACATATCTCAATCGACCAACTTCGGTGAAACGCAAAAAGCCAATGCCGAAGACCAACCATTATCAGAAGCAAACTTCTAGGATTAAGAATCCGGACACCTATGCCAATGAAATGAGTACTTCCCTGTATACTCAAGGGATAAAACATTTGAAGAACCGGAACCATGTTCCGAATATTACCAAAGAACACATCCCTCGAACTTCTTCTCGTCCCGTTGCTGTTCCCGATCTCCGAGAACACCTCAAGCAAAAATGGGACAACATCTCAACATCCCCAGTGCAATCACTTGGACACCATTGCAATCACAAGGTTGTTATCAAGTGTTGTTGTCAGAGAACAAGACGATCTGTCTTCGATCGTCTAAACTTTTTAAACTCTGAACCTATGTCGGAAGATGAAGACGAGGTTTCGTACGTTTCTGTCAACATGACTTCCAGAGACACTGGGGGTAGGAAGTGTTCCAAGCACGACAAGCCTCGCAAGTCAAGCCAGCGGTATTTGGATCAACTCCAAGAATCTTCTGAAGGAGTATTCCAACATACCCGATCCCGAAGCCGAGACACAATCGGTCAAAAGAATCTTCAAGATCCTTCTGGTCATCTTCCTCTTTTTCACTCAGGAGATGATTCCTTCTCCGACTACGATGCATACAATGAAAGCTCGGAACAGACAGTGTCCTCCACTGTACCCAGAGAAGTGACAGCTTATGTTGTCAATGAAGATCCTGATGCTTCCAGTTCAGCTAGTCAAGAACAACGAATAGCTGCACTAGAAGACAAGTTGAAGACCATGGCAAAAATGGTCGCAAGTATGCATTCCATCATTGTAGCCCAGCATACGGTACCACCGACCGTACCTCCTGCAAATCCTGAAATCATAGCATCGTCAGTGCCTGTCAATGCAGGACTGGAGGTAGCATCTACTCAAGTACCTCCTATACAGATCCAACCTACACCCAGTCAATCAGGTGCTGGGGGTAGTGCTTATCACGCTGTTCTTCTCCCTAACACTGTGATTCAGCCTGCTCCTTCTATATCAGTGGAAGCTGCCAATGAAGCTGTCAAGCTCCTATGCACTCAGTTCGAGGCCTTCAAGGAGAAGCACAACTTGCAGAGGTTAGGGATCAAGCAACCCTATCCAGTTGAATGGAAGGAAGTTCCATTTCCTCCTAAGTACAAGATCCCAACCATTTTACTGTTTGATGGCAGCACTTCTCCCAGTCAGTTCATTAACCACTTTGAGGTTACGACTGTACAACTTCAACCAAATGATGCTCTTCTTACCAGAGTATTCGTTGGCTGTTTAGCCGGCGTAGCATACGATTGGTACAGAAGCTTGCCTGATGGTTGTATCACCTCCTTCTCTGGTCTAAAATAAATATTCTTGGAACGATTCTATGAGGGGATCAACGACATGACTATGTCAGCCCTCAATAAAATCAAACAAAGACACAATAAAACTGCTGAAAGTTTCATTGAAAGGTTTCGCCGGGAAGCTTTGAAAATGCCCCCTGGAACTCCAGCCGCTGTCACTATAGACACCTGCAAGGCAAATCTTTTGCCTATCATCAGCATGTGGACAGGCTCTACTCAGTTCCAAGACTGGCCATCTTTCATTGTCAACGCTAAATCAGCTGAAGTTAGCGCCGACAAATTCAAGCAACTAGGGGTATAAATGTCTAACCCCGACAGGGATGAACATCAGACACCGGGTGGTAGAAATCGCCAGAACAACCGCAAGGGAAAAGAAACTTTGAATATCAATTTGAATAAGAACAAAGAATCTCTGGCGGTCAACGTAGCTCCCCCTACGTCCACTCCTTCAGCACCTCCAACAAAGGAACCTCGTCCGAAAGTAGAGTACTCTTTTGACGAGAATGACACAGTGAGCATCTTTGACTGCTTGATCAAAAGCAATAAGCTCCAGCTCTCAGATCCCAAGAAGCCCGATGAAGTCGGTAAGACTGATCATCCCAAGTACTGTGTATATCACAGGTTCATCGGACATCCCACTCGAGCATGTTATGTGCTCAAAGGCAAAATTCAGGAGCTGGTCAATACTGGTGTTGTCACTTTACAACAAGATGAGAAGACTGTTACCGTAAACATGGTCTCAGTTCAATTCGATGACTTCCTACCGCAGATGGTGCAGTACGGTGTCATTCCTATCCCCAAAGCTACTCTTGAGATCGAAAATCTCCCTCCTCCACGAAGTGAAGGTCTCGTCCCCTTGTCTCTTGACAATGGCGAGATTATGTGGATTCATCCGGATCTTGCTTCGGAGTTCGAACTTTCCTCTTCTTCCAAGAAGAAAGACCGCTCCAAGGACAAGACAAAGATTTGCAATATGGTGTCTTTTGACCCCATAGTTGATGAAAAAATCTTGTTGGGCACCAGATCAGGGAAAGCCTATCTAAAGGATTACCCCGAAGCTCAAGAGAATCCTGCTTCTTCTTCTGAGCCTGTTCCAGTACAGCCTACTTCTACTGAGGATATTCCTACTGTATCTTCACCGGTTGTAGAGTCTACTCCTTCTAAGCCGACAGTATCCGACAAAGGCAAACAACAAGTCCGCTTCGACAAACCGTTGAAGAAGTCATCTCCCTCAGGACTTGAAAAGCCTTACAATTTTGATATCTTGGCTCAATTGGCCAATACACCGGCCTGGCTGTCCATCTTCGAGCTCTTGCGTCTCTCTAAAGAGACTCGAGAAACTCTGAGTGAGGCTCTCATGCAGGCAGAAACCTGTTTAGCCCTGCTAAAGAAGCCAAAAGCAAAGCCAGTCTCTTGCCTCCATTGTCATAGTGTGTTGGAGTTAATTCCAAACATAACTTTCACACAAGATGATATGCTGATGGAAGACAACAGGCACGATCGTTCTCTCTACTATACGGGATATGTCGACTCGATAAAAGTCGATCGTATTTTGATAGATCTAGGGTCTGCTCTCAGTATCATGCCGAAGACAATGTTGGATGCACTGAAGATCCCAGTGCATAGTCTTTCCAGTATAATCACAACCATTCTCGGGTTCAACCAGGGCAGGAGTGAGCCTCTGGGCAAGATTCGCCTAAAACTCCAAATAGGCAATCTTCGCACAAAGGTGACCTTCTACATCATTGACAACCATGGTTGTTCTTACAATACTTTGTTGGGAAGACCATTTCTGCATGAGCATAACATTGTTCCTTCGACTCTTCATCAATGTTTCAAATATGTCGATGACAATAGAGAGGTGCAAAAGGAGGTTGCTGATCTTTATCCTTTCAAAGGCGTCGAAGCATACTGTAACGATGCTCGTATGTACAAGGATGAATTCATGAAGGTTGTCTTATCTCTGGACACTGAAGAAGAGCAAGAAATAATGCCTAATGACACCCTCATCATACCTATCAAAGGGCGTGTTTCTCGTCCTCAGTCTTCCAAGCCACTGGCTATTCACTTGCCAGTCCAGAAATAATCAACTGATGATGATCAGGATCAAAGGGAGCTCACCTCTTCTGAGCCACTTGTTATTGATTTACGTTGTAACAAGAAAAAAAGGCAGCTCACCTCTTCTGAGCCACTTGTTATTGATTTATCTCATAACAAGGATAAAAGGAAGCTCACTTCCTCTGAGCCGCTTGTTATCGACCTCCATCGTAACAAGGCCAATCCTTCTCCACGTTCTTCTTCTCTCCCTCTTGTAATCAATCTGACCAAGCCTGCTAAGGCTAAAGGTCCTGCTGTAAATACAAATGCACAAATCAATGAAAAAGCATCTACTTTCCAGTATACCGATGTCGTTTATCATGCTAAGTGCTATTTGGATATGTTAGATAGCTTTCAATCATTTACAATAGGAGTTGTACAATCTCTTCAAACAGAAGTCTCATTTGAACACCCAAAAGATTCATATCGTATTGTTCCCGCTCGTAAGAAAGGCGAGAGTCCAATACTTTTTAGTAAAGGACCGGAACAACAATTCAGCTATACGGATGATAGCAAAAGTAATGATACGGGGCATCTTCAATTCCGTCGTTACAGTCAACAATCAAAAGACATCATCCAAAAGATGGATTATGACTTCAAGAATGGCCTCAACTACGGCAAGGGTAGAAGAACTTCTATCCGTACGACTGTGCCGAAAGGGAAGTCGGAGATGTACTACAGCAGGACCAAAAGAGGTCTCGGGTACGCTTCTTCTCCGGTATTATCTCCAGCAGGCTCTGAATCTGATAGTGAGGAGCATTCTAACTCTTCTGATTCCAGATCATGGGATTCTGACACCAGCATCGGTCAAGTTCATCGATTGACTGTATCTTCTAATATGGTCTTCGTCAAACTTCCAGAAGGCTATGACGAGGATATTGAAGAAAATCTCGAAACAGATCCTTGGGCTCAACGAATGGATATCCAATAGAAACTCTAATTCGAACAAAGAGAACCTCCTACTGAAGATCAATTAGTTCAAATTGATGTAGGAGAGAGCGGGTTACCTCGTCCAATATTCATCAGCGAGAACCTCCCAGAGGCAGATAAGCAAGAATTAATTCTTCTGATTAAAGAATACATTGATGTCTTTGCCTGGAGCTATGAAGACATGCCAGGTCTAGATCCTAAAGTTGCTACTCACAAATTGAACATTCTGCCTAATACAAAACCAATCAAACAGCAACAACGACGGTTCAAGCCAGAAATGATGGACGCAATCGACGATGAAGTCAAGAAGCTCATTGCTTGTGGCTTTATTCGAGAAGAACAGCATCCTGATTGGGTAGCCAATGTCGTCCCAATTCTAAAGAAAACCGGCAAAGTTTGCGTCTGCATCGACTTTCGGGATCTTAATGAAGCATGTCCAAAAGATAAATTTCCTCTCCCTATCACGGACGTCATGATCGACAACACCTGTGGGTTCGAAAGAATATCTTTTATGGACGGATTCTCTGGATACAATCAGATTCGAATGAATCATGAGGATGAAAAACATACTTCTTTTTGCACTCCTCGCGGAGTCTATTGCTATACTGTCATGCCATTTGGTCTCAAAAATACTGGTGCAACATACCAACGAGCCATGAGTACCATCTTTCGAGATCATCTTCGCAAGACCGTCGAATGCTACGTTGATGATATTGCTGTCAAAAGTCGTCTAAAGGAAGATCACATCCAAGACTTGAGAACTATCTTCAATCTCGTGCGCCAACATCAACTCAAAATGAATCCCACCAAGTCATTCTTGGGTGTCTCTAGTGGCAAATTTCTCGGCTTCGTCATTACCTCTAAGGGTATACACGTGGATCCTGAGAAGATCAAAGCCATTCAAGAGATGCGTCCTCCACGCAACCTAAAAGAGCTACAAGGATTCCAAGGTCGACTTGCGTACATCAGGAGATTCATTTTGAATCTGTCTGGACGCTGCAGACCATTTACTCAACTAATGAAGAAGGGTATATCTTTTATTTGGACTGAAGAATGTCAACGAGCATTTGGCGACATAAAGCGATATCTCATGAACCCACCAGTCTTGGTGCCACCGATCTCGAGAATACCATTCTTAATGTATGTCCGGGCTATGGATCATTCATTGGGTGCTTTACTTGTCCAAAAGAACAAAGAAGTCCACGAGCAAGCCATCTACTACCTCAGTTGTACTATGATTGGTGCTGAACACCGTTATAGTCCGGTCAAAAAGGAATGCCTAGCTCTTATGTTTGTTGTTCAAAAGACTCGGCATTACATCATTGGTCAAACTATTCATGTCATATCCCGAGTTAATCCTCTTCGGGTACTGATGAAGAAGCCTAGCACACTCAATTCTCGGCTGGCTATATGGGCCATTCTGCTAGCCCAATATGATATGGTATATGTCCCTCAAAAGTCTATCAAAGGTCAAACACTGGCGGATTTCTTAGCAGCTCATCCTATTCCAGAGACGTCCAAACTCTATGATAAAATTCCAGATGAAACATTGGAATCTAATACAATCTCTGAGAAATTTCCTACTTGGCGTCTATTCTTTGGCGGTGCATCCAGGATCGGACCCAATGGTGCCATTGTCGCAGGAGTTGGAGTTGTCCTTGTTTCTCCAGACGGGTCAGCTATCCAAAGAGCATACTTCCTAGATGAGCCTTGCTCCAACAACGTGGCACAGTACAATGCCCTACTCATCGGCCTTCAGCTAGCCAAACAACTTGACGTCGAGTATCTTGAAGTCTATGGTGACTCTAAGCTGGTTGTTAATCAGGTTAGAGGGACTTATGAAGTTCGCCATCAAGATCTAGTACCTTACTTTGAAGCGACAATCAACATGGCTACATCATTCAAAGCCTTCTTCATCGAATATGTACGTCGAGCTTGTAATACTGAGGCAGATGCTTTGGCCAATCTTGCAGCAGTCTTAGCTATCCCTATCAAAAGACAGCAGGTGGTGGTTATCTCTAATCGGGAATTGTTCTGCGTTGAAAACAATCGTAATATTGAGTTCAGTAATCTTACTGAGATCAATATTATCAGTAAAGATTGGAGAACTCCGTTCATCGACTTTGTGGTCCATGACATACTCCCGGAAGATCCCAAGGAGGCTACGAGTATTCGTCGGCAGTCTCTGCAATTTTACTACAATCAGACCACCAAGACTCTCTACCGGCAAACTTATGACGGCTTACTCTTACGCTGTCTTGCTGGTGATGAAGCAAAGCAAGTATTGCGTGAAGCTCACGACGGTGTCTGCGGAGCACATCAACCCGGTCCTAAGCTACATGATCGTATCCGACGCATTGGTTACTACTGGCCCTCTATGGTATCTGATGCCATCGAATATGCGAGGAAATGTCGAGCTTGTCAAATCTAGGCAGATTTCATTCATCAACCATCAGAATTTCTTCATCCAACTGCTGCTTCCTGGCCTTTTGAAGCTTGGGGCATGGACATCATCGGTCCCATAAATTCTCCTTCTTCTAGAGGACATCGGTTCATACTGGCAATAACCGACTACTTCTCTAAATGGGCTGAAGCTATACCCTTAGCTGAAGTCAAAACTAGTAGCGTCATCAACTTCGTCAAACACCATGTCATCTATAGATTTGGTGTACCTCGACGAATCATCCACGATAACGGACCTCAATTCATCAGTCAGAAGTTCACAAGGTTTTGTGACGATCATCGGATTGACAATGTCGCTTCGACAGCCTACAATCCTGCTGCTAATGGCTTAGCTGAGGCTTTCAACAAGACTATCATCAAGCTGCTCAAGAAGTTTTTATCTACTAACAAACGAAACTGGAGTGAAAAGCTTGGGAAATGTCTTTGGGCCTACCGTACTACGGTCCGCAACCCTACAGGCTGTACACCCTTCTCTTTGGTATACGGCTGTGAAGCAGTTCTACCTCTGGAACTCCAAATTCTGTCTTTGAGGATTTTTATCGCCAATGAAATCACGACAGAGAACAACGATCTTCTTCGACTTCAAGAGTTAGAAGCGCTCGATGAGAAGCGACTATTGGCTCAACAGCATATTGAGTTATAACAAGCCCACATCTCAAAGACTTTCAACCGCAAAGTTAAGGTCAGAGTCTTTCAGAAAGGAGAGCTTGTTTTAACAGTCAGACGTCCTATGACTATGACTCATTCAAGCAAAGGCAAGTTCGATGCAAAGTGGGAAGGGCCATACATCGTAAGCAAAGTCTTCTCAAATGGAGCCTATCAACTCACAGAGCTAGATGGTCGAGTTGCAATGATGCCTATCAATGGCAAATTCTTCAAAAAGTACTATGTATAAATATAACAGACATTGCTTGTAATTATCAGACAATTTTATAAATAAAATTCAGTTTTATTTCATCTTGAATGATAGTACATAATATCAAGGAAGGTCACTATCATCCTTCTCAAAATTGGGACGCGGGCTACTACCGTCCTTATCAAAAACATGATCAGTAAAAGAGTCAAAAACATTCCTGCTGGAACCCACCAGGAACTTGCAAGCAGCTATTCTCATGGCTTCTTCTTCTTCTTCATTTTTCCCTGGTTCAAGAAGGAAGTCCAAGATGTCCTTTGGCGGTTTGGAGGCAGATGAACCTTCGCCTGTTGTTATCTGCTTTGGTTGAGTCGACTCGACTGGACCCGCTTCCACCTTCGAGACAATCTCAGCCTTCTTAGATGCATCTCCAGACGACATCTTTATATTGAAAAGTAAAAGTGAACATCCCATCAGATTTTCTGTTCTATTTATAGACAGAGAGTCGTAAGACTATGAAGCAACACATTCATTCGACGGTTCACCCGTTCATTCATCACATTCATCTGATGGTTCATCCGTTCATCATATCCATTTGACGGTTCGTTCGTTCATATTCTTCCGACGGTTTATCCGTTCATTCCACATTATCCGACGGTTCGCCCGTTCACCATAATCATTCATCTGATGGTTCGTCCGTTCATTTAATTCATTTGACGGTACATCCGTTCATCCCGACGATTCATTTCGTTCATTTGTTTTGACGAATCATTTAGTTCGTTTTTATCAGCAACTTGTCATCTTTGATTAAGTTGTCTATTGAAATAATGATATTCAATAAATTATATTTGCCACGTCTGTATTACCTCTGAGCAGATATAATTGAATATGATTATTTTCCAGAATCAAGAAATATATCATGTCTTGTACCTCTGAATATATTTTCTATCGCTATTATTTATATCTGAATAACATATGCAACAAATAATAGAGCCACAAAAATGTCTTTTTATTGATCAAAGATGAAAGACATTACAAAGACACATGTCATGAAAAAATAAGAAGATACAAAAGATACTTCTACTCAGCCGGTGGTGTCATCAAATTGGTCATCTGCTGCTTCAAAATTTGTAGTCGCTCTTCACGAGATTCCATCACTCGTTTCCTAGCTTCTTCCATCCCAGATTTATCATCGAAGGTTGGCAGGGTTACTAGTCTGCGAGTGACTTCAGCTTGGTGAGCTGCAGCATATTCATCTCTCTCTTGAGTCAGAACGCCAAGTTGTTGAATTGCAGTTTGATGTTGGGTAGCCTCATCTTCCAGAGTTGATTGAGCAAGTTTCAGTTCTTCCTGAAGACGGGCAATTTCTGCTTG
This sequence comes from Iris pallida, assembly GCA_029216955.1. Taxonomy (NCBI): domain Eukaryota; kingdom Viridiplantae; phylum Streptophyta; class Magnoliopsida; order Asparagales; family Iridaceae; genus Iris; species Iris pallida. Next base: position 4,445,056 of record JANAVB010037417.1, read on the forward strand.
TAATTCAGCAACTCGTCTTTTTTTTTCTTCAGCAACAGATGCCACTGTTTCTACTTTGGAGTTGTACTCAGCGGACTTGGCGGTGAAAGTATCCAAGAGAATTTGGAAGTTAACTTTCTCGACCGCGGCCTCTTGAGACATCCGTTCAAATTCAGCTTGCACCAGAGGTTCTACCTCTCCCTTTCTTAGCTCTTTATAGCTCTTAACTGAAGTCTCCAATTCATCTAATATATGATCAAGGAAAGTAGCCTGAGCTTCATCCCCTTGGCTGCGGATGGTATTAATCAAGTAAGAGGTTGGACCTCTAACTGTAGAGAAATCAGCTTCTTCCTTCTCTATCACCCTATCTATTAAGGGTCCCAAAGAGTTGAAGAAGAAGTTGGTAAAAGAGCTGATGACAAATTGATTGGAGGCCAAAGCACCAGGAGTAGCAGCGACTCCTGTTGATGATGAAGCAGTAGGACGTTCAGCCACTTGTGTCACGCCCCGATTCGTAGAGTCATTTATTGACATATTTTATCTCTTGGAATCGATCGTCCTCGCTTGGGCGTGATGTCGTACAAGTCTGGTATTGCACTTGTACAAGGCAAAGATGGTACATAGGTTATAATCTTCAAATAGGAACATATTGCAGCGGCAGAAGCAGACAAATTGAAGTTAGTGAGGACAATCTTTCTTATTGAATAGAAGTACATCACTTATTTATGGCGGCGGAGATAAAAGGATAGCTTGAAGTCACACAGAGACATATAGAACTTTATTATCTTTATTGATAATTGAAGAAGAGTACAAGACTTGTATTGAAGTACAATATTTACAACACATCTCACTTTACATTGAAAGCCAACTGAACAATACTATACAGCTTACATTTGATATTTGGATACATTGGATTACAACTCGATATACCGACTTGGCTTACAATTTCACTGGTACAACTGATTACAATGTTCCATACATTATGCCCTTTATAAACAGAAGACATCATCTTGTGCAAAGAGAGCTTCTGTATGCCCAACAAATCTTCGATACCGCGGGACCAATCAAGCCAATCTTCGTGTGCAGAACATTCCAAACACGAGCACCTGCCCACAAAACGTGGGTCAGCACATCATCTATGTACTGGCGAGCAGAATCCAACCCACTCGCCTAAACCAACACTAACTGGTCAATTTTAGCAAGCAATTAATACAATAATCTTTCTACTTGGGGTCTAGCATCAGTTTACAGTTCATGGGCAATAATCATGGTGAAGCATGTAAACATATTCTTAACAATATTTATGTGAACATATCATTATAGCATTCTTGGTGTTGTCATACAAGGCATCATTGAGGCATCGTTATCATTAACATCTTAAACATGTTATGACAATTCTCACTTCAAGCATCACTTAGCACGGATGTTATGTTTGAGCACTATTTATAGCAAGGCATCTTTCTAGCATAATGAATTGAACATGTTAAGCAGGCAAGTTAAACCAACTTATACAATATCACAATTATGTGATTTCTTATCGATAGCCGACTCTTCGTACCTGCATCAAATACAGGTTATCTGATATACTTACTCTGTCTGCACAAAACATTCATTAGCATGCATCCTGACTACGTGGTCACTGGTGTTGTTAAACCATATGGACTCTTCTTATTTCATTTCATTTTAAGATAATACGGTCAGCATAGTAGGTGGCGAGCCTCTATGCCACCCCGCCTTATCCGTGCTCCCATAGCACTCATCATTATTTCCTCCTAGGCCGAATCGGTCCCCAGGGCCCTAGGAACCGTTCGAGGAAATTATTACTCAAACCTTGTATACAAGTTGTCCATGACCATACGAATGCGTGCCCGACTCGATTGTGAACAAAATCGCATGGTAAAACATATTAAGGAAAGTAAAGGCAACAGTGCATCATTAGTCATATTCAATGACTTATTCATTTTATCATTCATTTCATTTGGTGATCTCAACGATCCCAGCTTTATCATTTCTCAATCATTGCTTCATTGCAACGTATCTCATAATATTTCTTTCTTAAGAGGAACGTAACATTCATTCATTTCTTATAAGGGACAGGCAGCATTTCATATTCTTGCAACAGATATACAGAGAGTACAAGATTCTAGTCTCATTTAGTTCATTGGGTCAATAGCATAGCCAGTTCATTTCTTATTCTATCATTCACTAGGCATCTCATTATTCAAGTGTTTTACCGTTTCAGCAGCATTAAACATAAGGAACAATGTTATCAATTCAATCTCAGGTATCGAATCACATTAGCAGTTCAATGAATTGTACATTTCAATAATTCTCAGCATAAGCATCTCTATTATTCAGCAACTAACATATGGGACATTTAGGGACAGTTTATAGCATTTCAATACTTTATTTATTAAGCTTGAAGGAGTAAGGAGGAGGAAGGACAGTTCCACTCACTTGCAATAAAGGGTCTTCATGTTCCGATCACACACAATTCTACTATGCGTAGCTCCACCAGCGAGCCACGTTCCAATACTCATTCCATCTAGCCAGCTAAGTGAGACTGCATCAGTCTCAATTCTTCTGATTTCCAACATAAGTCATGGTCCAATATTCTGATCCCCTCCAATAAGCCAACCAAATGCCTCGTGCGGAGCGGGACATTACATAATATACCACTCAAAAAAAGTTTCGTCCTCGAAACTTAAGGAAGCAACTCTTCTACTAGATTCACTTAGTCACAACGAGTCATTCATTCAGTTTCAATTCAATATTCATTTCAGCACACTCGGTCATCTCAAAATAGCTATACAACTTTACCATTTAAATCCATCAATAATTTGATCTGTCTATCTCTTTTTTAATTATTTGTAACTTCTTATTGATTCACCAATATTTCCTCGCATTTCTAATCCGGTCGCAACATATCACTTCGTTTGGATCCATACACATATTTTAGGCGTCCCCAAAACATATGCATTTCAGTCAAAGTCCGCGCTAGTACGATAAATTCTTTCCATAATGTTATCTCAGTCGCAACCAATCACTTCGGCTGGATCCATACACATATTTTAGGCGTCCCTAAAATATATGTACTTCAGCCAACTTCCATGTTAGTGCGATTCGATCAGCCACAATATAACTCTCTTTTCTAAATCTGACTTAGCATCTTTTCAATTGACTTATCACTTTCTTCACTTGCCACAATCATTATCTTCCAGGCCACAACACTTAACATCGGGGACAACTTGGTTAAGCTCTATACCCAAGCATAACATTTCTAACATTCGATCAAGGGTCTAACTTAGAGCCAATCATATCAAGAGTTCACAACATGCAATCATATTCCTTCTCAAATCCAACAATATTTCTCGCCGAGGCAAATTCATGTTTTCTATAAGATACAATCCGACGTCACCCACTATTGATTATCCGAGTCAGGGTATAATTCTATGCAACGGTCAAGGTTAACTTAGCTACCCGACTATATGTACACTCAAGTCTTATCTTACGATTGCAATTCCCACTTATGGCCGACATATAATCCTCAAGGGTCAAACATCTCTTAAGGTATGAGTTGAAGCATACATTCCCTTAGGTCAATACTCATTATCACTGTCTCTCATTCAATGCCACAAGGTCATCCTATGGGTCTCCAATGGTCACCTATTATTCAGTCAGTCTCTAAGGTTAGCTACACTGATAGCTAAACTTAATCGTTCAGGTGACTTCCCTAGAGTGGACGGCTACTAGGGTTATACTAGTTTCTTATTCTTAAGGCCAACAAGCAACCAACAGTTCTAAGGAACTCTACCCAAACCTATGGATTTTAACTCAGTCTGAATAACTAATTGCCATTGTTGGTTATGCCAACAATTGGTCATACAGCCCACGGTTTCTAGGGTCAAGTCTATCTATCTAGTGTCTTCCTCAAGGAAATAATTCCCACAGAGGCTCACTCTAGACTTACCCAACGATCGACTAAGATCGATCTATCAACATTACGGTCAAATTCGAACCCGACATACGATTCTCATCGTTCTAATAATCCATCAAGTAAATTCCCAATAATTGAACTTCTATTTCAAATTCTTTGTACTCACACGAACCCATAAGCCAAGGCTAACTATTCAAGGGTTATCGATTCAGATAGTCTTAACATAACTATGGAATCATACTATTCGGTCCGTACGACAGAGTCAAACCACTAAGTCATAAGCCAACAATCTATATCCCAACCAACAATCACCTATACTAACATTATCCAACACGGTTGCAATTTCTCGTTCCTATTTGTTTCTCAATCATTGTCACGACCCGCACCTTAGAGTTAGGGCACGAGAACGTAACAACGCCCAGCCTATGTCGCAGTGTCGGCGGTAGAACGCTGTCCTAGGTCTCAATGCATCTAACAGTATAAGACTAAACAGTTTATACTCCCCGAATGGGGGTGACATAGCCGAATGTAAACTCAATCACATCTAAGGTAGAGCATAAAGGAAGATAGATAAAACATGAAATCGAAAAAAGATACAACAGATAGAAGTCTAAGTGTCTAAGATACAAACTCATAATACATCTCAAAACTCAAATACAGTAATCCATAAATACAACTCAAGATGACTGAAAATAAACTATAAGCAAAAACCCTAGCTATCTATGCAACCTCTACTGTCTCCTCTAGGCTGCAGGCAACCTCCAGGCTATCTGTAAAATTTATCAACAGGTCCAGTCAGGACAGGAGCGAGTACAGTACATCTCAACAAAATCATAACCGGTTAGGAAATATAAACATGCTAGAGAGTAAGATACAGGATCTGAAGAATAATATGATAAAAGAGAGAGACTGTAAGTAAATAGCTACAATATATAGAGAACTAACAGTGCTAGTGATTCAGAGCACAAGATGGTTATGTAGACGGCACGATGTTATACACGAGTAATCTACAGAGGTTTGTACACGAGTAATCTACTGGATTGAATTCATAACCACTTCTACTCCCCCGCCCCAATCAATACACAAGGATCCAGCTACGTTATATTATTGTACACGAAGGTCATGTGAAAACATGATTATACACGATTCATACGTTTCGTACACGAATGTAACAAATACAAGGATACACGATGTTCCCGATAAAGTACACGAATACGAATACCCGATGTATCCGCTAAGGGGATAACATCATACAACCAGATCCATATAGTACTAATCCGTGTTTCCAACGTGTCAGCATCATATAAAGTAATCTAAAGCAGGAATATAATCCTAAACAAGATATGAAATGATCAGAGAATGTACTCGCCTGATATCTAAATGTCCAAGGTAAAGATATTGTCCGAGGAGAGGTGTCTGGCTCCTAATTAGAACAGCACAAGTCACGACATGTCCAGAAGGGTAATATAAAGCACTACAATGCATTCTACATGAATCTAGGTCAAACTAGGTCATGTCCTAACCCAGCAAGTCTTACTAGGCCTAACCAAGACTATCCTAGCAAGCACACATCAATACAAGGCTATACAAGCCAATATACACCCAACTCTATATAGCATGCAATTATTCAATACTCAAATAGGCAAGAATTCACATTGGATATACACTAGGTAATCTATTACTTTAAGCTATATATGCCTACACATATATACACATGCATATATTGGTATTCAATATTAGGTCTATAATCATGGCATTTCAAATGGTTATATAAACTTATATATTACAACACAATATGCTAACATATATATAATATACATACATAGCTAAGTTAACTGTATTCATAAATACTTATGTAAGAGGCTATGTGTGTGTATGTGAACATGGCAAAGGGGCAAGTGAGGGTTAAATGGGCATACATAGTGTATACATATCAAAGAGTGTCAAAGTGTAAGTGAATAAAGTGTCAAGTGTGATAGTGTCAACATAGTATAAGGGGTACATGAGGTAATATAGGATTTGTGTTAACATAGAATATTACATCTCATTAACTTGTATATTGCATAACATTACATCTATTATTACATTACATTCATGCTTGCATTCATTTATTCTTTTTGCACCACTATATGTACCATACATTACATACTATGGAACCTACATATTCATTACAAGCCATACTTATACATGCTTATATTAGATAGGATACTTACACCTCAAACATCATTTATTTAAACATTTATTCATGCTTGCATTCTCTATTTAATTACATAATATATATACATTAACATGGGTTAAAATCAAATAGAACATTATATTACACACAAGGGTACACAAAATGCATATACCGAATAGTAACTCATATTAATAATCAATACTGTACCATCTCAGCATGAATTAAAATCTAGATTAAAGTATGTTATAGATCTATGTGTTAGCTTTCCGAAACTTCAAACGGATCGCGTTTTCGTTTCCGGAAACTCCCGGAATCACGAAAACACCAAGAACGTATTTGTCTTTCGTACAGCTGACACTCAAATAAATCTCCAAAAAGTTACAGAAAGAATTAGGCCTATTAATATATGTTTTTCGAAAGCTAACTTCAATATGCTTCTTTTAAAAAAAACGGAAGATTAAACCGAGCTTTGAGCTAGAAGTTATGACATTTCTATGTTAGGGCTGAAATTAAAAACGTGGATAAAAATCATGACGGATTTGGGTAGTTTGAGCCAAAAGAATACACAATATATATCCTAATTATCCACAACAATAATAGCAATAATAATATGAGGAACCACACTCACAAACTTGATTATATAATCATCATAAACCATTTATTACATATATAAATATAGATACGCTCTCATTACAATATATATATATATAAATCTATATTTGTAACATGAACACATCCACAACACAAAGGACACTCCTATGACCTCCAAATGGACACAAAATAGACACAAATGGAGATACAACCATGGGGGTCATTCCTATGGGTTCAAAATAGACCTATATGCATGAGGAAATGAAAAGGAGAAGGGATTTATACCTCCCGGTAGATCGAATCGAAGAAAAACCTTCCCGGAACGACACCGACACGTAGAGATTCCAAAAGGACACGAATGAGCTCCGAATCCTCCCAAACTTGGGTAGCTTCCTCCTTGTCTAGAATGGAGAAGGAAAGAAGAAGATTTGGTGGTGAAATGGAAGGATTTGGTGAAGAAATTGCTAGGAATTGCTCTCTAGGAATTTAGGGAAGAACAAGAGAGAGAAAAATAGATGGATAATGACAAATGAGAGGCTCAACCCTATCCTTATTGTGGCTGGCCATAAAGGTGGTTTTGTCCTATTAGGAAAAGTCCAAAAGCCCCTACTAACCTATTCTATGAGTATTAGAAAAGGGCTAATTGGTTGGGGCTAAATTAGTCATTCTAAAGTCTCTAATCACACTAACCTTATCCATAATAATTAGTCTAACCTCTAACTAACATATTTCTATCATGTGGACTAAAATTAATATCATGTGGGCCATGCCTAACTAGTGTGTGGGTCCCACTAGAGTCAAACTACCCCCGGGTCCCCGTTACAAGTCAGATTGAGATAAAATTCGAACCCGACTCAAATAATCCCAAAACAATATCATAAATAATAAAATAATATCAAAATAATTCAAAGAGGTCAAATGCAAAAAAATATCCTTAGGCCAAAAATGACATTAAAATATTATAATCACATGGTTAGGCTCAAGGTCAAACAGTCTCTAGGGTTTCACTAGCAAAACGTCAAAACCATAAGTCATTGATTTAAATAATTTTAAAATGATTTAAAATCACCAAAAATCATATCATGAATTAAATATCATTATTAAAATAATTATAAACACGAAATTTCAAAATTATCCTCATTTGGAAAACTGGGTGCTACAATCATCAAACTATCTTACGGACATTCTTAGATCTCATACAGTAACGGTCATGTAGTTCATCCCATTCAATCCGACAATATTTTCAAAACTTTCAGCTTAGCAACCAACATTGTATTAGTCACATATGATTTGCATCCAACCAATCAAAATCAATATTCAAATGTTCTAAGCCACAATATTCTCTAGCCAAATCATTTACCCGTAGCATACTAACTGTCTTACTAGTCTGAGTCATCACTCGACTAATAATTTCTAACCAAGCCAACCGCTACTATTTCTAGAATCTCGCTACCTAACACAGAATCACCGTCAGGGGACACTCGAGTCATCTAGCAACAATACATGACTCCCAGCTAAGTCTCAGCACTACCCAGTACCTACAGATAGGCTCATTGCTATTCTATGGAAAGGTTCAACATACATCTCGTTCTGAGGTGGTAGAGGCAATATACCACTCAGAAATGAAGCCATCCTTAAACAATACCAACTCAATCTATTCCGGACATTCGTGATCTATGATGATCACAACACTTAGCCAACATCTCGGTGTCTCAATATCATAAGCCAACATTCTTAGGGCCTCGAAAGTACTAGCGAGCACATATGAGTTAACTCACTAGTTCTGCTGAACTCATCCATCAATTATTCATTCCCAAATCTTTTCCCATCACATGCAATTTTTAACTTGTTACAGCATACCCAGCCACTTTTCTATATTCCTACATTTCCAACAGCATTCACAATATCGCATAGTATGGCATCGAGTCATTGTTGGGTTATTTGTGTCCAAACTAACAACAATCATTCATTCAGGGGCATCGCAATGTATATAGACTTATTGTATGGAACATCCAGTGAGCAGCCAAGAGGGTCAATGGTCTTTCAGACACGAACAACGTAAGGATGATTACAGAACAACAACAGCATAGTCACGGAAGCAATCTTTGATTTAATCGCGGAAGCAACGTTGAGTGATCGCGGAAGCAACTTTGGTTAATTGTCGATGCAACTTTGATTTGAAACAAATCAAAGAAGAGACCAAGGACGTAAAGCCGTGCTCTGATACCAATTTGTCACGCTCCGATTCGTAGAGTCATTTATTGGCATATTTTATCTCTTGGAATCGATCGTCCTCGCTTGGGCGTGATGTCGTACAAGTCTGGTATTGCACTTGTACAAGGCAAAGATGGTACATAGGTGATAATCTTCAAATAAGAACACATTACAGCGACAGAAGCAGACAAATTGAAGTTAGTGAGGACAATCTTTCTCATTGAATAGAAGTACATCACTTATTTATGGCGGCGAAGATAAAAGGATAGCTTGAAGTCACACAGAGACATATAGAACTTTATTCTCTTTATTGATAATTGAAGAAGAGTACAAGACTTGTATTGAAGTACAATATTTACAGCACATCTCACTTTACATTGAAAGCCAACTGAACAATACTATACAGCTTACATTTGATATTTGGATACATTAGATTACAACTCGATATACCGACTTGGCTTACAATCTCACTGGTACAACTGATTATAATATTCCATACATTATGCCCTTTATAAACAGAAGACATCATCTTGTGCAAGGAGAGCTTCTGTATGCCCAATAAATCTTCGATGCCGCGGGACCAATCAAGCCAATCTTCATGTACAGAACATTCCAAGTACGAGCACCTGCCCACAAAATGTGGGTCAGCACATCATCTATGTACTGGCGAGCAGAATCCAACCCACTCGCCGAAACCAACACTAACTGGTCAATTTTAGCAAGCAATTAATACAATGATCTTTCTACTTGGGGTCTAGCATCAGTTTACAGTTTATGGGCAATAATCATGGTGAAGCATGTAAACATATTCTTAGCAATATTCATGTGAACATATCATTATAGCATTCCTGGTGTTGTCATGCAGGGCATCATTGAGGCATCGTTATCATTAACATCTTAAACATGTTATGACTATTCTCACTTCAAGCATCACTTAGCACGGATGTTATGTTTGAGCACTATTTGTGAGCACCCTGAATTTCGGATTGATTTTTTTTATTTTATTTTATTTTTCTGATTGATTGGTTTTGATTAATATTTTATTTTTTATCTGTAAGTGTACTTTTTCATGCCATTGATATTTGGAGTATCAGGGATGTTCAACTCTGGAAATCTTCTTCGCGAGTTTGGGAGTGGGCGGGATTACCTTCTTGACGGTATATGGTGTCCCACCCAAACTTGTTCCCTTGTGCTCTTTTTGCTTCGTTGAACTTCGGGTTGGTTTAGACTATTTGATTGTTATTTATTTTCCCACTCTTTTCCTTGATCATTTTTAGCACGTTATCGTGACTTTTAATTTTGGAGCGCAAGACCAGTCAGTTTCTTGAAACCAACTTCTCATGCTTGATCTACTCGAGACGTTCGTCACCCATGACCTTCGTGTCCTACTCAGACACGTCATTTTGTGCTCCATTTGATTCGCACAACTTTTTCGACACGTGACCCGATTTTATTTTACTCCACGGCGTCACATTCATCTTCCAACTTGATTTGTGGGTCCCCTGTCGACCAAAATCTGTCAGCCCCAACTATGGACACGGCCCACATTGAGCCTACTACCCGTCCGCCACTTGTGTCCCATTTATTGGAATCTCCATGTGCTACTTATTCACCCGTGATCATCGATTCCTAATTTTAATTCGGTTTTCGCACAATGTCCAGTTTTGATCCAATCCGGCTCCACCGAGTCCAGTCCAGCTTTGTGTTGCCTCCCATCATGACACCCTCATATTTCTTGCCTAAAAATATCAGGTATTCTTTTACCTATTTTTCTACATTTAATAGAATTTCTGTTGAATTAAAATCTCTATAGGAATAACCTATTTCCCTCTAATTTATTCCTAGCCATTTGATCATCCTAAGTAATCCTCACCATCCTTTTCCCTCCATTCACTCACAGCCACATTGTGGTCGGCCCTAACAATTTTGTAGAGAGAATCTTTCTTTCTCTCTCTCTCTTATCCTCTCTCTTTCCCTCTCTCTTTAATTATTACTACATCTCTATCTCTCTCTTTCACTATTATTTCCAACACAACAAAAGCTACTACACAACAGCAAACAACATCACCGACCACCATGACCATGGCAAAACTCCACATGCCCGACCTCTCCTGGCCATGGCTCCGGCCACCCTGGTCGGCCGTGGACGGCCATCACCACCACCTCTCCTCATCCAGCTCACCCGACCATTCTCCTTCATCTCCTCCTTCTTCTCAAGCCTCACCACCACCACCACTTAAACCAATCACAACTCCGCCGACCACCATGGCCATGCACCCGACCACCTCCTCCTCCTTGGCTGGCCGAGCCCCTGGCCCAGCCTGGCCGTCGGCAACCGCCCACCACTCCATCTCCTCCTTCTTCTCAAGCCTCACCACCACCACCACTTAAACCAATCACAACTCCACCGACCACCATGGCCATGCACCCGACCACCTCCTCCTCCTTGGCTGGCCGAGCCCCTGGCCCAGCCTGGCCGTCGGCAACCGCCCACCACTCCATCTCCTCCTCCTTCTTCCTCCTTTTCCATCATCAAAACCGCCACCACCACCATTATTTCCGCCACCATCAAACCACCCGCGCCATCACCACCATCTCCACCACCTTCCCCGCCCCGCGCGCCGCCGTGCGAGCGCCACACAGCAGCTGCGGCAACAGCGTGGCAGCGTGCGCCCCTTCGCGCGCATGCACGGGCGGTACAGCGCCGCCGCCGGCCGCACACCGGCGTGCTCGACCTCCCACGTGGCCGGGCGCACCCCTGGGGTAGGCCCCATGGCAGCCAACGTCCTCCGGGACGCGCCGTCGGGGCGATTCGTGCATTTTGCACGACGTCCCGTCGTGACGCGCGCGGGATCGAGTTCGTTTTGGCGCTCCGTCGCAGCAACTTCGTGCACATTTTTCCGGAGAACCGACCGTTGGATCGGTAATTTCTTTGCTCCGTCGCAATCTCGGTATATCCACCTTCATCTCTATCAATTTTCGTCCGTTAATTTTATCGTTTGATACATGAAAACCGGCCACCAAGTTGACCGTTTAAATTGTATTAAATTTGGACAGTTTCGTGGGGCCAACTTCGTCAGCTTGTATCTCCTCCACCGCAGCTCCGTTTGGCGTGCTACTAGTTCCGGTGCGAAGCTGGTATAACCCTCTTGCTACTCCTCCAGTTTTGTTTCATTGTGAGCTTGTTTGATTGGTTGAATTCGACGCCAAAGTTGGCCGTCCGAATTCGTAATTTCCAACTTGTAAAATTCCATTTTTGAACACGGGACTCCAGATTTCATTTCTGACACCACCAGTAGACTTGTGGCGTCGTTCTGGCATGTTTTCATATCAAAATTTGTTAGATTTGGAGAACGTGGGCCCGGGCACGCATTTCGGTGCAAAGCGGGTCCCACTTTCTGGGTCAACGGGGCTTTTTGATGCCGGCTCATCGAAATCAAATTCCGGATATACCGTTGGGTTTGTATCATCGTTATGGACTCGTTGACATATAATTTGCTAGGTTTTGGTGGACATTGGGTCTGGCACGCATTTTGGTGCAAGTCGGATACCAATATCCGGGCCAACAGGTCATTTTGAGATCGGCTCATCGAAATCCAATTCCGGAGATACCGTTGAGTTCGTATCATCATTCTGGACTCATTGACAGGTAGTTTGCTGAGTTTTGAGAACCTTGGCTCCGGCACGTATTTCCGTGCAAACCGGAATCCCAAGTTCTGGTCAACGGGCCAAATTGAGATCGGGTCAACGGAATCCAATTCTGGAGATACCATTGGGTTCGTATCGACATTCTGGTTTCGTGGACATATAATTTGTTATATTTTGTAGACTTATTTTCTTGCACGTTTTTCGGTGTAAAACGGCTCCGACACGGATACCGTTTTGACCCGAAATTACTTTTTGCCCTTGTGTCCAAATTGGACCGTTGGATAGGCTATCCTAGCTAATTTGACCATTCTGGACACGTTGGCGATGTTTATTTCATCATCCGACAATGTTTGTTGATAATTTCTCTGAGTTTAACCTTTTTATAATTAATTAATAATTAATTCATATAATGTTCGTATTTCGGGATTAGTACAACGAAACCGAGATCAGTCAATTCCAGTGATCTCATATCGCTGAAATTGACAAGTTGGACACGTGGATCACTATAATAAGATTATCAACCTTATCGATAATCTTTTTATCTCGATTTGCGTGTCGTAAGTTTCGACGTACAAATAACGAAGTACACTTTATATTAGACTAGAATTGACCCTGATTGACCTAAGTTGACCAGTTGACCCAAAGTCAACTGTAAGTCAACACTTGACCTAGTTTGACTAGATTATTGGCCGGAGTCGACCTAGAGTTAATTTGACTTAGAAGAACCTAGGATAAAATAGATTGTTTGTGGATTCATTTATTACAACTTGAACACATTGTAACCTGTGTTGCTTTAAATAGGACTCTGTGGCTTCAGTGGGACCCCTTATACTTATCAGCTGTTCAGGTTATCGAGGTGAGTACATTCTCTGATCATTTCATATTATTTCCTGCAGTAGATTACCTTACTTGTACTGTCACGTTGGTCACACGGATTGGTACTATATGGATCCCTTCTTGAGATGCTATCCTTAGGGAGCATCGGGTACTACATGTTCTGTGCGTTTCACTTACATGGCGTATCATATGCTTCATTGGTTCTTTGATCACTTACAACATATACTCTTATGATCGTAGAGTCTTCCTAGAATCCTTATCCCATTTATGGGACTACTATGTATCACCTTCGGGGTCTATCACCTTCAGGGTCTACCACCCTTCGGGGGCTGTTACATAGCATGATATAACATAACCTGGCTGGATCCTTGTGTATTGATTGGGGGTACGGGGGAGTAGAAATGGACATGTGAATAATACCCAAGTAGTGTAGCATCAGAATCTCTTCCACAGTATAGCATCAGAATCTCTTATGTCATTTACATGTCTATATTGTACTCTGACTCACTAGCCACATGTTAGTTCTTTATTTATAGTAGATATTTCTATTACAGCTCTCTCTCTGTTTACATACAGCATTTCTTTCAGTACCTGTATCTTACTTTACTGCATGAATATATTTTCTAACCTGCTATAAACTGTTGAGATGTATTGTGCTCGCTCCAGTCCTGACTGGACCTGTTGATAAATTTTACAGATAGCCTGGAGGTTGCCTGCTAGCCTAGAGGAGACAGTAGAGGTTGCATAGATAGCTAGGGTTTTTGCTTATAGTTTATTTTCAGTCATCTTGAGTTGTATTTATGGATTATTGTATTTGGGTTTTGAGATGTATTCTGAGTTTGTATCTTAGACACTTAGACTTCTATCTGTTGTATCTCTTTTCGATTTCATGTTTTATCTATCTTCCTTTATGCTCTACCTTAGATGTGATTGAGTTTACATTCTGCTATGTCACCCCATTCGGAGAGTATAAACTGTTTAGTCTTATACTGTTAGATGCATTGAGACCTAGGACAACGTTCTACCGCCGACACTGCGGCGTAGGCTGGGCGTTGTTACGTTCTCGTGCCCTAACTCTAGGGTGCGGGTCGTGACACGTTTTTAGTGGTGGCCCATGTAGGTTGAGACTAAAAGTGTAGTGGTATTCGAACTAGAGTACCACTACAGCATGCAGTAGGAATAGAATATATTTTGAAGGTACTCAATCACAGTTAGGAACCCTTGAGAGATTCCTGGGACGACCCTGGAGAATCTTATTTAACTTCGATTTGAAAACTCTCTTTTTCCCTTGATTTGATTTATTTTTACTTTTTGTTGTTAAATTTGATTTTAATGGATTATTGTTGAATTTGAGTTTGTATTTATTAATTTTGATGAATGAATGTCGAATTTTGAATTTTGATGATAGCTGTTGCATTCGAGTTTGTATTTTGATGGATTTTGTTCATTTTTGAATTTTGATGTTCGTTAATAAATTTGATTTAATTTTTGAGTATTCATTATTGATTAATTTAATTTTTGGCAAGATGAAATTATATGGGCTAGGTCATCTATGTTATGGAATCTAGTCTTCTATAGTCACATTAGCCAGCATGGTGAGGACATATAGTCTGACTCTGGATATATTTCTCGGGTGTGGGAATTTAAGGTTTTCGCAGCCAAGCTAGCGGCACCGCAAAAATGTTAAATACCATGATTCTAGAGATATGTGCATAAGTCAAGGGCTCTGTGATTATCGTAGCCTTGCTTACTGGTATGACGAGGATTTAGAGTACCATAATTTTGGACAGACGCATATGATTATCAGATTGTACTTTAAATGTTTTCGAACATGTTTTCTCTACTTTGTTTCAGTCCTTCAAATTTTTTTATTAATTGTTTTGTTTAGTTTTGCTTCTCATTATTTAACTTAGGAGTAGCTTTAGCTATTTTCATAAACCTTTGTGTAACTTCTTCTATGAATTTTTTCTTAATACGATGAATCAATGATTTGCTAGACCTTATTTTGGATCTGATATTAGCTCTGATTTCAAATAGTTTCCTCTTTTAAAACGGATAAGTAGAACAGATTTTATTACCATTTCTTTTTCTGCCAATAATTTAGTACCATCATTCCTTGTCTTATACAACTATCCTGATTATATCAATTCCGTCTCGTATCTCATTCTGTCAGCTGTACTTGAACTCTTGAATCTGCATATCGTTTTTATCTGAGAAATGTTGAGGAAGTGACGTAAATCATCTAGTATGGAAATAACGTAATTGGTTATCATGTGATGATTTTGTAGGAATCAAAATGTTGGATGTCAAATGTGAAAAATTCGAAATGGAGATGTGGTAAAGGTTTAAAATGAAATCGAGGGATAAATGTTATTAATTTAGAAACAATTGCAGAAAATTTGGTTATGAGTAATTCATGGATGTGTTTCAAAAAAAAAAAAGAATATTAGAGGTCAACCTAGTTTTGAGAACTTAAAAAATCTTGGTTATTGATTCTTGGGAACTATTACAAGGCTATGTAGAAATTTAATAATGGAAAGGAGAATTTGATTGTATCCGATGATCTTGCAAAATTGAATTGGATATTGTAAGAGGGTGACTAGAGACAGAGAGAACACAAGAATTTTAAGCTATATGAATTATTTTAGATGATTGGAGAAATTGTAGAATTCAAAAAGATAATATTTGAAGGTGAACGTTGAAGAAATTATGAAGGTTGATTTATAAACAAGAATAAAATTTTGTGTGACATAGTGGTATTGGAGTTTAGTAAATACGAGACTTGACTTAAACAAGTACAAGGATTTCATAAACTGGATTTAGAGGTTTCAGATCTAATTTAGAACGAGGCGAAGGAATTTGAAATTTTGATTTAAATGAATAAGTGTTGACTCCTAAATAAGAGGGGTATGCTTCATGGAAAATATTTTAGAAGTTTGAAAATTTGTCTATGGTGATCATGGTAAAAGTTTAGATGACTGAAGATTAAAATTTTTTTTTTTTGAGGGTAGACATATAACGGTTGATTTTATATTGGGATTTATGAGAAAATATGATTAGCAAATGGTAAACTGATAATGTTAGGGAGAGATGATTTACTGACTTCGTATGAAATCTTTTCCCATTTTTCTTTAAAAGGGTTTTTCAATATCATTAAATCCTAGTTTCCTTAATCACGACCAAATCGACTTCGATTATCCTATCTTATCATATTAATATCTTGGGTTGTACTTAATTGAATTAAATTTGATTACGACCTGAATCTCCATCCTTGTATGCTCGTTCTCAGACTTTGTTGAACCTGTCCTCCACATTGCCTAAATTTTGATTTCCCCAATTTGATCAACTTAGATCGTATCGAGACTAAATATTTTTAATATATATTGTGATTGGATTTCCATGCAAGTGACTTTCATTCTTAACTTTGATTTTGATTTTTCTGAACCCTTTATAGATAATTGGTAGTTACCTTTCCTTATTTTTATGATAAGTACCAGTTTTCACATAGGATGGTAGGCTGTCTTACAGTTTTGATGATTGTTATTTCCGTATATTTTCTAATTTAGCACCCTAGACTGCTTGTGTGTTTGATACCCTATGACCCTTCCGGTTAGCATGACTAGTATACCTAGATGAGACTTCACTGTCACCGTATGCCATGACCCTGTATGCCGTTCTTTTTTGATGGTATGTTTTATTTAAGTTCTGGGACTTTTATTGTGGGGGTTTGACCTAGAGGGAGTATGGACATTTTAATTTCGAGGACGAAATTTTTATAAGGTGGGTAGGATGTGAGCACCCTGAATTTCGGGTTGATTTTTTTTTCATTTTATTTTATTTTTCTGATTGATTGGTTTTGATTAATATTTTATTTATTTATCTGTAAGTGTACTTTTTCATGCCATTGATATTTGGAGTATCAGGGATGTTCAACTCTAGAAATCTTCTTTGCGAGTTTGGGAGTGGACAGGATTACCTTCTTGACGGTATATGGTGTCCCACCCAAACTTGTTCCCTTGTGCTCTTTTTCCTTCGCTGAACTTCGGGTCGGTTTAGACCATTTGATTGTTATTTATTTTCCCACTATTTTTCTTGATCATTTTTAGCACGTTACCGTGACTTTTAATTTTGGAGCACAAGACCAGTCAGTTTCTTGAAACCAACTTCTCATGCTTGATCTACTCGAGACGTTCGTCACCCATGACCTTTGTGTCCCACTCAGACACGTCATTTTGTGCTCCATTTGATTCGCACAACTTTTTCGACACGTGACCCGATTTTATTTCACTCCACGACGTCATATTCATCTTCCAACTTGATTTGTGGGTCCCCTGTCGACCAAAATCTGTCAGCCCCAACTATGGACACGGCCCACATTGAGCCTACTACCCGTCCGCCACTTGTGTCCCATTTATTGGAATCTCCATGTGCTACTTATTCACCCGTGATCATCGATTCCTAATTTTAATTCGGTTTTCGCACAATGTCCAGTTTTGATCCAATCCGGCTCCTCCGAGTCCAGTCCAGCTTTGTGTTGCCTCCCATCATGACACCCTCATATTTCTTGCCTAAAAATATCAGGTATTCTTCTACCCATTTTTCTACATTTAATAGAATTTCTGTTGAATTAAAATCTCTATAGGAATAACCTATTTTCCTCTAATTTATTCCTAGCCATTTGATCATCCTAAGTAATCCTCACCATCCTTTTCCCCCCATTCACTCACAGCCACATTGTGGCCGGCCCTAACAATTTTGTAGAGAGAATCTTTCTTTCTCTCTCTTATCCCCTCTCTTTCCCTCTCTCTTTAATTATTACTACATCTCTCTCTCTCTCTCTTTCACTATTATTTCCAACACAACAAAAGCTACTACACAACAGCAAACAACATCACCGACCACCATGACCATGGCAAAACTCCACATGCCCGACCTCTCCTGGCCATGGCTCCGGCCACCCTGGTCGGCCGTGGACGGCCATCACCACCACCTCTCCTCATCCAGCTCACCCGACCATTCTCCTCCATCTCTTCCTTCTTTTCAAGCCTCACCACCACCACCACTTAAACCAATCACAACTCCACCGACCACCATGGCCATGCACCCGACCACCTCCTCCTCCTTGGCTGGCCGAGCCCCTGGCCCAGCCTGGCCGTCGGCAACCGCCCACCACTCCATCTCCTCCTTCTTCTCAAGCCTCACCACCACCACCACTTAAACCAATCACAACTCCACCGACAACCATGGCCATGCACCCGACCACCTCCTCCTCCTTGGCTGGCCGAGCCCCTGGCCCAGCCTGGCCGTCGGCAACCGCCCACCACTCCATCTCCTCCTCCTTCTTCCTCCTTCTCCATCATCAAAACCGCCACCACCACCATCATTTCCGCCACCATCAAACCACCCGCGCCATCACCACCATCTCCACCACCTTCCCTGCCCCGCGCGCCGCCGCGTGAGCGCCACACAGCAGTTGCGGCAACAGCGTGGCAGCGCGCGCCCCTTCGCGCACACGCACGGGCGGTGCAGCACCGCCGTCGGCCGCACACCAGCGTGCTCGACCTCCCACGTGGCCGGGCGCACCCCTGGGGTAGGACCCATGGCGGCCAACGTCCTCCGGGATGCGCCGTCGGGGCGATTCGTGCGTTTTGCACGACGTCCCGTCGTGACGCGCGCGGGATCGAGTTCGTTTTGGCGCTCCGTCGCAGCGACTTTGCACGCGTTTTCTCGAAGATCTGACCGTTGGATCGACAATTTCTTCACTCCATCTCAATCTCAGTATATCCACCTTCATCCCTGTCAATTTTCGTCCGTTAATTTTATCGTTTGATACATGAAAACCGGCCACCAAGTTGACCATTTAAATTGTATTAAATTTGGACAGTTTCGTGGGGACAACTTCGTTAGCTTGTATCTCCTCCACCGCAGCTCCGTTTGGCGTGCTACCAGTTCCGGTGCGAAGCTGGTATAACCCTCTTGCTACTCCTCTAGTTTCGTTTCATTGTGAGCTTGTTTGATTGGTTGAATTCGACGCCAAAGTTGGCCGTCCGAATTCGTAATTTCCAACTTGTAAAATTCCATTTTTGAACACGGGACTCCAGATTTCATTTCTGACACCACCAGTAGACTTGTGGCGTCGTTCTGGCATGTTTTCATATAAAATTTGTTAGATTTGGAGAACGTGGGCCCAGACACGCATTTCGGTGCAAAACGGGTCCCACTTTCTGGGTCAACGGGACTTTTTGATGCCGGCTCATCGGAATCCAATTTCGGATATACCGTTGGGTTCGTATCATCATTCTGGACTCGTTGACATATAATTTGCTAGGTTTTGGTGGACATTGGGTCTGGCACATATTTCGGTGCAAGTCGGATACCAATATCCGGGCCAACGGGTCATTTTGAGATCGGCTCATCGAAATCCAATTCCGGAGATACCGTTGAGTTCGTATCATCATTCTGGACTCGTTGACAGGTAGTTTGCTGAGTTTTGAGAACCTTGGCTCCGACACGCATTTTCGTGCAAACCGGAATCCCAAGTTCTGGTCAACGGGCCAAATTGAGATCGGGTCAACGGAATCCAATTCTGGAGATACCGTAGGGTTCGTATCGACATTCTGGTTTCGTGGACATATAATTTGTTATATTTTGTAGACTTATTTTCTTGCACGTTTTTCGGTGCAAAACGGCTCCGACACGGACACCGTTTTGACCCAAAATTACTTTTTGCCCTTGTGTCCAAATTGGACCGTTGGGTAGGCTATCCTAGCTAATTTGACCATTCTGGACACGTTGGCGATGTTTATTTCATCGTCCGACAATGTTTGTTGATAATTTCTCTGAGTTTAACCTTTTTATAATTAATTAATAATTAATTCATATAATGTTTGTATTTCGGGATTAGTACAACGAAACTGAGATCTGTCAATTCCAGTGATCTCATATCGCTGAAATTGACAAGTTGGACACGTGGATCACTATAATAAGATTATCAACGTTATCGATAATCTTTTTATCTCGATTTGCGTGTCGTAAGTTTCGACGTACAAATAACGAAGTATACTTTATATTAGACTAGAATTGACCCTGATTGACCTAAGTTGACCAGTTGACCCAAAGTCAACTGTAAGTCAACACTTGACCTAGTTTGACTAGATTATTGGCCGGAGTCGACCTAGAGTTAATTTGACTTAGAAGAACCTAGGATAAAATAGATTGTTTGTGGATTCATTTATTACAACTTGAACACCTTGTAACCTGTGTTGCTTTAAATATGACTCTGTGGCTTCAGTGGGACTCCCCTATACTTATCAGCTGTTCAGGTTATCGAGGCGAGTACATTCTCTGATCATTTCATATCCTGCTTAGAATTATTTCCTGCAGTAGATTACCTTACTTGTACTGTCACGTTGGTTACACGGATTGGTACTATATGGATCCCTTCTTGAGATGTTATCCTTAGGGAGCATCGGGTACTACATGTTCTGTGCGTTTCACTTACATGGCGTATCATATGCTTCATTGGTTCTTTGATCACTTACGACATATACTCTTATGATCGTAGAGTCTTCCTAGAATCCTTATCCCATTTATGGGACTACTATGTATCACCTTCGGGGTCTATCACCTTCGGGGTCTATCAACTTCGGGGTCTACCACCCTTCGGGGGCTGTTATATAGCATCATATAACATAACCTGGCTGGATCCTTGTGTATTGATTGGGGGTACTGGGGAGTAGAAATGGACATGTAAATAATACCCAAGTAGTGTAGCATCAGAATCTCTTCCATAGTGTAGCATCAGAATCTCCTATGCCATTTACATGTCTATATTGTACTCTGACTCACTAGCCACATGTTAGTTCTTTATTTATAATAGATATTTCTATTACAGCTCTCTCTCTGTTTACATACAGCATTTCTTTCAGTACCTGTATCTTACTTTACTGCATGAATATATTTTCTAACCTGCTATGAACTGTTGAGATGTATTGTGCTCGCTCCAGTCCTGACTGGACCTGTTGATAAATTTTACAGATAGCCTGGAGGTTGCCTGCTAGCCTAGAGGAGACAGTAGAGGTTGCATAGATAGCTAGGGTTTTTGCTTATAGTTTATTTTCAGTCATCTTGAGTTGTATTTATGGATTATTGTATTCGGGTTTTGAGATGTATTCTGAGTTTGTATCTTAGACACTTAGACTTCTATCTGTTGTATCTCTTTTCGATTTCATGTTTTATCTATCTTCCTTTATGCTCTACCTTAGATGTGATTGAGTTTACATTCTGCTATGTCACCCCATTCGGGGAGTATAAACTATTTAGTCTTATACTGTTAGATGCATTGAGACCTAGGACAGTGTTCTACCGCCGACACTGCGGCGTAGGCTGGGCGTTGTTACGTTCTCGTGCCCTAACTCTAGGGTGCGGGTCGTGACACTATTTATAGCAAGGCCTCTTTCTAGCATAATGAATTGAACATGTTAAGCAGGCAAGTTAAACCAACTTATACAATATCACAATTATGTGATTTCTTACCGATAGCCGACTCCTCGTACCTGCATCAAATACAGGTTATCTGATATACTTACTCTGCCTGCACAAAACATTCATTAGCATGCATCCTGACTACATGGTCACTGGTGTTATTAAACCATATGGACTCTTCTCATTTCATTTCATTTCATTTTAAGATAATACGGTCAGCATAGTAGGTGGCGAGCCTCTATGCCACCCCGCCTTATCCGTGCTCCCATAGCACTCATCATTATTTCCTCCTAGGCCGAATCGGTCTCCAGGGCCCTAGGAACCGTTCGAGGAAATTATTACTCAAACCTTGTATACAAGTTGTCCATGACCATGCGAATGCGTGTCCAACTTGATTGTGAACAAAATCGCATGGTAAAACATATTAAGGAAAGTAAAGGCAACAATGCATCATTAGTCATATTCAATGACTTATTCATTTTATCATTACCATCATTTCATTTGGTGATCTCAACGATCCCAGCTTTATCATTTCTCAATCATTGCTTCATTGCAACGTATCTCATAACATTTCTTTCTTAAGAGGAACGTAACATTCATTCATTTCTTATAAGGGACATGCAGTATTTCATATTCTTGCAACAGATATACAGAGAGTACAAGATTCTAGTCTCATTCAGTTTATTGGGTCAATAGCATAGCCAGTTCATTTCTTATTCTATCATTCACAAGGCATCTCATTATTCAAGTGTTTTACCGTTTCAGCAGCATTAAACATAAGGAACAATGTTATCAATTCAATCTCAGGTATCGAATCACATTAGCAGTTCAATGAGTTGTACATTTCAATAATTCTCAGCATAAGCATCTCTATTATTCAGCAACTAACATATGGGACATTTAGGGACAGTTTATAGCATTTCAATACTTCATTTATTAAGCATGAAGGAGTAAGGAGGAGGAAGGACAGTTCCACTCACTTGCAATAATGGGTCTTCATGTTCCGATCACACACAATTCCACTATGCGTAGCTCCACCAGCGAGCCACGTTCCAATACTCATTCCATCTAGCCAGCTAAGTGAGACTGTATCAGTCTCAATTCTTCCGATTTCCAACATAAGTCATGGTCCAATATTCTGATCCCCTCCAATAAGCCAACCAAATGCCTCGTGCGGAGCGGGGCATTACAACTTGGACGGGAGGCTCTTTAAATAAGGGAGCTAGAGTAGAGCTAGTTGCTCCTCCTGGTTGTTCCTCTAAAAAAATAGATAAACTTTATCATTTTGTCTGTCATTTACAGCGATTGAAAAGATCAAAAGTAAAAGCAGTTTTACCATGGCTTTGTTCAGTGATGATTCGATTATCTGCTAGCCCAGTAGCCTCAGACATTACTGCCTGGCTACTGCCTGCCTCGGAGCCACCTGACAAATGACGACTGCTGCTAGCTATCGTCGTTACAGGTACTATATCCGTACACACTGGAGGAGCTGGAGAAGATTCGATTTCTGCATGGATCAAAGATAGAGATGTCAGCTATTACTCTATGAAAAGAAGATTGATAAATTCATTTTATACCTTTGGGATCAATAGTAGGAGTTTCCTCCAGGGCTACTTCCTCATTTACAATCTTTTCAGGAGATATCTGCACCTCAATATCCTTTTCAGTATCTAGGGTGTCATCAGCTGCTTTGGGAGATACATGGAACTTCAATGTCCTCTTCAGGATTCTGTGTATCATCAACAGCCTCTGATGATGTACTCTCCTCACTTTCATTATCCTCAGGAGCTTCTTCGCTGGCAGTAGCAGCGGTATGATCAGTATCTTCTCGAAGACCGAAGTCGCAATCGTTTAATGCTTCAATCATTAAACGATCCTCCTCTCCGCGGACTGTTCCTGGTGTGACAAGAAGCTGAGTAATGTCTACCGCTGGTGAAGGAGATCGTAAAGCTTCATCTTCCCTAGGCTCTGTAGCCTCATCTATCTGTGCAGCCTCATCTCTCTGTTCAGTCTCCTCTCTCTGCTCTGGACTAGGCTCAGAGGCAGGAGTAGGAGATGACATAGTAATCCCAGCAGCAGCATTCACCACCATCGAGGACAGGCCCGCTTTCTTTCTCTTTCTAATAGCCTGCTTCTTTCTATGAAGAGGCCTTTCTGGGCTCTCCACATCTATTACATCAACCGACTTTGGAATAGAAGCCGGTGTGGTTGCCTCTTCTCGTTGAATTGACTCGGCCATCTGCCGAGATTGTGATCTAGTAGTAACTTTCTCTGGTTGATCCAGGATAAGTTTCTTCTTTGCAGCTGGGGAAGAAGGTTCATCAATCCTTCTTTTTCTCTCTGGCCGGAGATTTAACAACTTTCAGAGAAATTCTCAGTGGTTGATTTACTTTTTCAGGGAAGTTTGCTTCCCTGGAAGCTTCCAATGGATCATCTACCGGTTTATGTTGTTCATCATTTGCTGGAGCTAATGTAGCAGTTGCTCCTTTCTTTAATCGCGTCGCCGTCGCGAAGCTATCCACCAGACTGTAATTTTTGGCGAAAGTGTTTGCAGCTGTATAAAACAGTAAATATGTGTATAACATTCTAGGGCCATTATCATTCTTATTTGGCATCGAGAATACTGTCCTAGTGTCTCGAGCATTGTAGTAGGCCCATGCTCTGGCCCCATAAGTCAGGTACCCCTTTTCTTGTAGGCAAGTTATAGCGTTGCCCACATGGAACTGGTCGTACCCAAATTGACGAGCGAAGCGACTCGACAGATATGGTTCTAGATAACACTCCTCCTCAAATCTGTATAACAATTGTGATGGTCTGATTGCCTTCAGCCAGTCGAAAGCTGCTCGACCCAGCGGTTGCCTCCCAAGATCAACCAGATTTATTGCCATGAATTCATAACCAGCTGGAGGGGCAAAACAATAAAAATTCCATCCCTTGCCAAGGTTTAGGGTACATCTGCAGTCCTTCAGACTAACGTACACCCACTTGCTACGGGAGAATCTCCGAAGGAAGCTACCACCGACTGCTCCCATGTCGGGGTTCATCAAAGATAGATGGTGCAGAAGCAACCACCCGAATAGATAGGTGTAGGGCAACTCCAGTCTAGGGAAGTTCCCCTTCTCGCCCTTCCATTTGATCATAGAGTCGACATACAGACGAAGACCTGCATTTATTCTACAGGTCATCACTGATAGCAAATCCATCCGGTAGCCGAAGACTAACCGGACGGCAGCGAAGAGTACGTCGCGGTGGAAACGGTCCACGGTGCTTGCTCCTGGTACAACAAATCGACGGAGCCAGTACGTCAAAAATCCTGCCAGCTAGGCTTCTTGTGACATGGACCTGTAGCCCATTCTTATAAAGCTCTCAACAAAATCTCCGGGCTTGAGCGGAGGGTATTGGTGTTCATTAGTAACTTTGATATCCATCTTCTTATTCTCTTCCATCAGTTTTATTACTTCACTGTGGCTGAGAGGTTGAAAGAAAGCTGGGTTGCATGAGTCATGATCCTTGGTCTTTTTCTCCATGATATGGTTAAGAAAAAGATACGGAAACTACTTCGATGAATAACATGTGCCGGAAGAGCCGCTCTTGTAGTACAGGGAGCATATGTTACAATGGCACAGTAATTCGTTGAAAACTGCTACCATCTCTGCATTTTCCCGACGTATTCTATCTAACTCGTCGTTTGTGGGAACATACTCCTCGTAAGGGAAGTCTCCCGTTGGTAGGCATGAGATATACTTCATCTCATGGAGGGCCAATCCCATCTCCCCGTAGGGCGTCATGAACGTCCCTGTCCTATAGTTATACCTCTCTGTTAGGGCTAGAAACAGATGAGGGTTTGGGTGGAAGCCATACACGGTAGCATATACCGCATTATAAATCTCAATCTCTTTAAGTTTATCTTCAAACTGAGCCAATACCCAGTTGGCTATGCAGTTCCGCCTCCTGTTCTCCGGGTTTACCAGACCAGTCAGCCGGATGTCCTGATCCGGATATCTGCCCTCCGCCTTTGCATACTCATTAGCAAAAATTGGTGTTCTCACTGGCAGTAACAAAGACGAGTTCTCTGGAGGGATACAGCCTGGATTCAACCCTCTGAGTAAAGTGCTGTGTCGCTCAAAAGAGCTATAGAACATGTCTCTATTGTTTGGGCCTTTCTTAACACAGTTCTTTCCTGTCCGTGCCTGCTGAAGGGGAGTAATGTCCCAGTCCATCCTTCTGGGATGGCTTGCATGAGCATATCATGCTAGGGGGAGGCATCTAGCAGTGTCCGGCAACAGGATTAGTTTCTCCTTCCTTTGGAAAGTTCTCGACTCAACACGGGGTCTGGGTTGAGAACTCTTGTCGATGGCTTCGCCAAATAGGAACATGGGTTTCTTGTGGGTGATGGCGTCAGCAGACTGCAAGGGCTGCCCATTCATCAGACTTAACAAAGTCTCATTGTCCTGAGCTATCAAAATAGCTTGGCGGGAGGATGGCAGTACATATTGTGGGAAGAGCACATGAGATAAGTCTTCTTTGAATTCCGGCTCAGCAAGGGACCCTGCAAATATTTCATATTCAGGGTCCTCTCTGATGTTAACTGCATCAAACAGAAAGCAGAATTCAGTACAAGTAAAGATTCTGTCAGCAGATTGCGCATGCATCAGATTGTGCAAGCATCAGATTGCGCAACCATCAGATTATGCAACCATCAGATTGTGCAACAATAGCTTCTATGTGCAAACTGTCCAGTGGCGCCAACTCATCCACTTGTGCAAGCCATCAGATTGTGCTGAATAACTTGCGCAAAGTATCAGTTTGCGCTAGATAGCCATGCGCAAATCAGCAGACTGTGCTGACTTTTGCCAGCACGTTCTAAACGATTGCACAATAATCTTCATAAAAATAAAGATTATTAGTTTTGTGCAACCGAAACCCTAAACAGGGCGACGCAACGTAACCAAAACTCTAAAAAGAGATCGGTTTGAAGGTGCAGCATTGACGAAGAACCCTAAAAAGGGTTTTCGATCGGATGTCTACCTTGTAGTGCTGGGTGAGCCACCCCATGATGAGAAGGGCATAGCGCGGCACGAGTCGAGGACTCGGCGGGGGCCTTCCCTTTTTCGGCAGCGGATCGCTTTGGAGCCATGAAGATCAATGAAGAAGACAAAGGAGAATCAGGAAAGCTCAGGAAGTTTTCTCTTTTGAAAGTTCGAAAGCAAGTAAAGAATGGCAGAGAGAGAATGGAGAACTATTTATAGTTTTCAAGAATGAACAGATTCCTCAGATTGCGCCGAATAAATAGGAGCTAATTCCTCCGATTGTTCTTCTGACAGCTGACAGCACGGAGAACGAGGAAACTGTTCGTTTATCGTGCAGTACAGCGCTCGAGGACAGCTGTACATGTAGCGCAATCTGCCTGCAGCGCAGTCCATGCCAGCGCGGTCCATCCCAGCGTGGTCCATCTCAGCACAATCCGAAGCCAGCGCAATTCAGGTGGCGCACTCCATCACTACAACTGACAAAGTACACGTGGCTTTCATGCCATTAATGACTCATTACGTGGTAACCGTCTGTACACGATCATGCGCATTTCAATCAAATAATGCCATGTGTCCAATACAGTTGGCCCACGATCAAACAACTGCCTGCGCAGTTCATTGCCTGCGCAATCCAAAGCGTGCGCAATCCAACCTGCGCAAGTCCAGAATAACTAAAAAGTAGTTATTTCCAGAACTATATAAATAGAGTTTCAAGTCCTTCCTAGAGGGGATCATACACACATACAGTGATCAGAGATCATCACTAGAGATCAGGAGTCCTTGCCAAAGTGCTGCTGCATTCTTCAGAGGCTTTTGCCTTCAACTTCAGAGGCTATCGTCTTCAAAGTTCACATCGTCCAAGGGATAAAGCGATCGTCTTCTGATCAGATTCCTATGGTTGTACTTTCCTAGAATTCTTGTAATCTTCTTTACAAAGTTTGTAGAAATAAAGATCAACTTTTATTTTTGCAAACACCAGCATGTTAGAACATAAACAAGAATAATAATAGGAAAACATGAAATGTAAATAAGGCAACAAATGACGAGAGGACGAGAAACTATTCTGAAAACCAGGTTACAATTCTTAAACCAAACAAGGACCGGGGTTGTAACCCTTCACCTGAACAGAACCGGGTCTCTAGCCATTTACTGCTAAGAGTAAAGCATAAGCAAGCATGTCCTGAGATAGCCATGTACTGGATCTAGACAAGACTAGACAGGATTGGACTCCATCCAACATTCACGGCCAAGCAAAGAGTACGGCTTGATACTTTAACTAACTGGGGTTATCACAAGTCTAGTTACTAGTAAGATGCAATGAGATGTTTCGGCAGTCACAAGCCCTACAGCTATCCAGGTTATTCAGGCAAGGTTCATGTAAGAGTTATCAAGAATTACTAGGTGACTTAGAGTGCAACACTTGACAGTGTACATATTACTTGTTTCAAGAAGTGTCCCACATGACAGTGGGCTAAAAATGTGCCCTACTCGTCGGCAGGATACAAGTCCATCAGGTGTGGCCGGGATAACAGGATCGCCTGTAACTGAAAACATCTCTCTATATGAGCTACTTTGATCAATCTAGTAATTAACCTAGTTAGATTCAGCATGAATCCCTGACCGTGGTAACCAGGGATGCAAGTCCTAGGCATGATGTGAGACAAAACTGGTAGCTTATACAAGCACATTCAAGAATAATCACCCATGGTGTCAAGACGAGTTATTACTCAGTATGTCAAGATAGTCGTCGCAACAACATTCAAGATAACATGTCAGGTTTACTTGTCAAGAGTACGCCATGACGGGCCACTATCATGTCATGTTACTTGTTACTTGTTAAGAGTGCGCCTTAGCAGGCCACTATCATGTTCTATCCTTATATTATCACGAATGAGGGAAACTTGCATAAAATAGCTAGTAACATATTCTTGAAGCCAAGGAAAAGATCTACAACTTTCATGTTGGAAGTTGGAAGAAATTTTGGCGACAAATCAGCCAAATAGGACATAAAACAACAAAAAACAGCCAAAATAGACACTATACGGCATTCTACGACACTATGCAGCCTTCTGCGGTACTATGCGGCATTCAGCGGTGCTATGCCGCAGGCTGCGATACTATACGACAGGCTGCACTATGCCGCAGGCTGCGTCACCATGCGGCACTATGCGGTAGACAGCACTATACGACAGGCTGCACTATGCCGCAAGCTGCGTCACCATGCGGCAGGCTGCACTATGCGACACTATTCATCGTCCCTGCCAGATTCATGACAGATGAACTTAGAAAATGTCCAAATCTTATTTTGGCCATAACTTCCTCAAAATAAGTCGAAATCTAACTTTTCAAAGGTCCATTTTGGGTTAAATCGAATTCTATACAACATAGAACAATCAAAACTTTGAAAATAATGAATTTTGGTATATCAAAACCTAAAAAAAGGGAAAAAGCTACAAACTTAGATCTACAAAAATTCATCCGTCCAAACCAAAAACTCCAAGTCCTAAAGATGCTTAGAATCATGTAGAGAAGAAGATAGAACAATAAAATAGAAGATCCATCATGAAACAAGTTACACTTGCCTAAGCTTTCTAGGTTGGTGGGAGAGTAATAGAGGAAGAAGAAGAAGTAAATGAAAGTAATGAAGAGAGAGAGAGAGAGAGAGAGAGAGAGAGAGAGAGAGAGAGAGAGAGAGAAAAGTTGACTTATATATCAACCCCTTTTCATCTCAAACCCAAAATAAACCAAACCAAGCCAAGCTAACATGCCATGATGAACCAAACCAAATTAAACTAAGACAAAATAAAACGAATCAAGATTAAGCTAAGAAAGACAAGTCTAATTATGGGTCAGGATTCCGTACACGTATACTAAAAATACGTATAACGAAAAACGGGAGTGACAACTCTACCCACCTTAAAAGAATTCTGTTCTCGAAATTTAATCAAGAGGCTAGAGATGTCGGAACTGGCTATATTAATCATAAGCAAGCTATGACTAGCAGTCAATCAAGCAACCATTCATGCAATCAAGGAATTAAGAGCATAAGGCATAAGGAAGACATTATACCTTATGAGTCAAACATGTGTGGATATCGCGAGCGGATATCATCCTCACGCTCCCACGTTGACTCACCCAAAGAATGGTGATCCCAAGCAACACGAACTAAACTAATAGTCTTGTTCTTGAGTACCTTCTCTCTTCGGTCCAATATGGATACATGCCTTTTTTCATACGAAAGGTTGGTACCAACAACCAATTTCGAATGATCAAGAACATGGCTCAGATCCGGGATATACCATCGTAATTGGGATACATGGAATACGTTATGTACCTCACGTAACGACGGCGAAAGAGCAAGACGATAGGACACATCACCTACTCGTTCAAGGATATCGAACGGTCCTATATACCTAGGACTAAGCTTTTCCTGTACGCCGAATCGAATGACGCCACGGGTAGGCGAGATCCTAAGAAACATGTGGTCGCCGATTGAAAACTCAAGAGGACGCCGATAAGAATCGGCCCAATGGCGCTAGCGATCTTGGACAACTCGAAGATGATCTCTGACTTGTCTGACCACCTCGATTGTCTACATAACCATCTTTGGACCAAGCATCTGTCTCTCGTCGACATCATCCCATGCTAATGGGGATCTGCACTTTCTACCATACAATGCCTCAAAGGGTGCCATCTGGATACTGGCCTGGAAACTGTTGTTATAAGAGAACTCCACTAGGTGCAGGTGATCTTCCCACGAACCACTGAAGTCTAACGTACAAGATCGCAACATATCTTCAAGAGTCTAAATCGTGTATTCTGACTGACCATCTGTCTGCGGATGATATGTTGAACTGAACTTGAGACGATTCCCCAAACTCTCTTGAAGACTCCGCCAAAAGTACGATGTGAATCTTGAATCTCTGTCTGATATGTTACTAACTGGACTCCATACAATCTGACAATCTGCCTGAGGTACATTTCTGCTAGCTGATCCATCAATTGACCAACTCTGAATGGAAAAAAATGAGCTACCTTCATGAGACGATCGACGATAACCCATATAGCTTCCCTGCCAGCCGAGAATTTAGGTAACCCAGTTACAAAATCTATGGTAATGTGCTCCTATTTCCATTCTGGGAACGGTAAAGGTTGAAGAAGTCTACCAGAAATGCTGATGGATGTCTCGGTACATCTTTAGACCGCCGGGGTGAATCGAATACTGGGAACTGTGAGCCTCTGTCATGATCTCTTGTCTGATATCACCACTAGGTATACAAAAACGCCTTCTATGTCGGAGAGTACCATCTTCATGAATACATAACTCTGCTCTCCATCCTGCTTCATACTCTGCTCTGAGGCACTGAAGCTTAGAATCTGCTGATTGTGCCATCTTGATCCTCTCAACTATGCTGGATTGAACTTGTATGCTGGCCATTAATGCCACATTGGTAGGGAGAACTATCTCTATCCCTATCTTATGAAGATCGGCTAACAATTCTGGTTGCACTGGTAGGAAATAAACTCCAGCACTTCTGCTCAATACATCTGCTACTACGTTGGCCTTCCCGGAATGGTACTGCAGGTTGATGTCATAATCCACCAGTAGCTTTAGCCATCTTTGCTGACGCATATTAAGATCCTTCTGAGTAAACACATACTTAAGACTCTTGTGGTCGGTGAAAATCTTCACCCGATCTTCATATAAATAATGCCTCCAAAGCTTTAATGCAAAAACTACTGCTGCTAACTCCAAGTCATGGGTAAGATAATTCCTCTCATGGCCACGAAGGTGGCGTGACACATAAGCTACTACCTTACCATGTTGCATCAATACACATCCAAATCCTCTGCCTGAAGCATCACAATAAACTAAAAATCCTCCAGTCCTATCTAGAAGAGTAAGAATGGGGGACGTCATTAATCCTCGCTTTAACTTCTCAAATGAACTCTGACACTCTGTTATCCAAGCAAACTGTACATCCTTACGGGTCAACTGAGTCAAGGGCGCTGAAATCCTAGCAAAGTCTGATACGAATCTCCTGTAATAGCCCGCCAATCCTAGAAAACTGTGAACCTCTGCGACGGTGCTGGGAACTGGTCATGTCTCTATGGCCACTATCTTCTGGGGGTCCACTTCCACTCCTCCTCTGGTGATGATGTGACCTAAGTATGAAATACGATCAAGCCAAAACTTGTACTTACTGAACTTCGTGTACAACTGGTGCTCTCTGAGAATCTGAAGAACTACACGAAGATGCTGTTCATGCTCTGCCTCATTCTTGCTATAGACCAAGATGTCGTCTATAAACACTATCACGAACTGGTCCAAATAAGGCACGAAGATACGATTTATGAGGTCCATAGATATGGTTGGCACATTGGTCGCTCCAAATGGCATAACAAGGAACTTCCAATGTCCATATCTGGATCTGAACGCTGTCTTCGGGATGTCTTGCTCTCTGACTCTGATCTGTTGGTATCCTGACCGCAAGTCAATCTTTAAGAATACTGTCGTTCCTCTGAGTTGGTCAAATAAATCATCTATCCTGGGTAGAGGATATTTGTTCTTGATTATTACAGAGTTCAAGGTACGATAATTAACACGTAATCTTGACGTACCATCATTCTTTTTCATAAGAAGCGTCGGGGCTCCCCAAGGTGATCTGCTAGCACGAATGAATCCTTTGGTTATGAGTTCTTCAATCATCTTGTACAAAATCTCCAACTCCGAAGGTGCCATCCTGTAGACTCTCTCTGATACCGGGGTCGTCCCTGGAAGCAAATCAATAGTGAACTCTATTTCTCTCTCTGGCGGCATACCTGGAAGCTCTCCGGGGAACACGTCTGGGAACTCTTCAACGACTCTGGAAACTGAACTGCCTCTGTTACTGCCATCTGCAAGACTAGGGGAGAAGGTTCTACTTCGCCTCTGGAAAATGAAAACTCTGGTTCGCCGGGAATACCAAAAATAATCCTATCAACATGGCAGTCTATTTTTGTGTATTAATCCTTCAACCAATCAACTCCTAGGACTACATCATAGTCGGCCATCGAAAATTCTATCAATCTAGCAGGGAACTCTCTACTGCTAACTACGATTCGACACGAGGAATAGACTCTATCTACTCCCACAAAACCTTTACTAGTAAGTATATTGAGCCTTACTGATAATGACTCAGGCTCCAGTCCTATCCATGTTACGGATCGTGCAGACATAAATGAATGCGATGCACCCGAATCAAATAATACTGATGCTGGAAACGAGTTGACGAGAATGGTACCTGCCACCACCTCACCTGAAGCTAACTCTTCCTCCACATTCAGAACCATAGCCTGACCATGCCCTCTGGATGTTGGCCCCCTTTGCTGGAAATCTCTCTGCCGATTCTGCATCTGAGCTTGGGTCTGGGTATACTGCTGGGGTCTCTGCTGTTGGAAGGCTTGTGCCTGAGCGACAATGGCCTCAGAGGCTGGTACTGCTGCTACTGCTATACTGGTGCTGGAGCTGGTCCCCTAACCAATGGACTAGTTAGGTTCGATGATGATGAACTGGCTCTATTCGAGAAGGACCCCATCATGTGGTCCTGTGCCCCACAAGCCAAGCCCAATCCCTGTGCTCTGCGACACTCCGAAATAACGTGTCCTGGCTTCCCATAATGAGTGCGGCCCATTGCGGAAGACTGCCTCTTCTTCTGTTGCTAAGGGTACGTCGGTGTTGAATGCTGAATCGACGTAACTAAATTTGCCATTCGGGGAACTCCAATCGACAAAGCCCTAGCTGTCGGGGCTGGTGCTGAGGACATACTCATCTGCCCATTGGACCTCTTCATGCTTTCGGTTCGGTCCACGATCCTCTGTGAGGTATACTCGTGCCTCCTAGCAGCCCTCAAGATTGCATCAAATGTCCGATGCTCGAACTGTTCCACAGCTAGAATAATTTTTAGGTAGAGTCCCTGCTGAAACTGCTGCGCTCGATCCAACTCGGTTGCCACTAAGGTGGGAGCAAACCGACTAAGCCTAGAAAACTCGGCCGCATATCCATCGACCGTCCTGCTCATCTGCTTTAAATTAGTGAATCTCATCTGCAGATCATATCGAGCCACTGCATCAAAGTACTTGATCTGAAACTTGTTACTGAATGTCGCCCATGGGACAGGCGTTGCCAATTCAGCTGCTAACATCGCCCACCAGGTGTGGGCTAAGTCCAATAACTATAGGCGCACTATAGCCACCTTCTCTTCCTCTGGAGTCCTTGCTGCCTTAAGGATAACCTCTATGTCCTGAAGCCAAGCATCGGCAGCAATAGCATCTTCACTGCCATCAAAGAAGGGAGGGTTCAAGCGCTTGAAATTTTTAGCTGCACTGTTACCTTGGTAACCCACTCTGCCCATAGCATCTTGTACTGTCTGGTACAGGACATCGCCCCGACGATCTTGAGAGACGAGTAATTCCCTGATGAGTCCTACCAAGACTCCATTGTCAGGCTCTGCAGGCTGAGCTGGCTGAACTGGTGGCTCTAGATCCCCGGAAGGCATAACTCGGGAGGCTGCTCCTGAGAGCTGGGCTTGGTCTCCTTATTGAGGCTGGTTCACTGGTGGTTCTCCTTCCGGCTGATTGGCAGGACCAGGAGTAATGCCACCGAAAAATTGACATGGGAAATATTAAGGAAGGACCAAGATAGATCAAAGATATAAGCATGTGACCAGCCCAAGTTTTCAGGAAGATTAGAAGATACGAGTAGAGATCAAAGTCGATTGCTGATTGGGACATCTATCCGGTAAAACCCTCACACATCTTGATTTACAAGACCTACATGGGCCACCACTTAAACCGTGTCATGCCCCAGAACCAGAATACTGGAGAGCGGGGGACAGACACAGCCAGCCACGTATATAGAAGTGTAATCTACCTTGAAATACGATCACAACTATCTAGATGTATGAAGATTTATCTACAAGCCATCAGTCTCTTATGGTTAAGAACAAGCCTAGTGTCTCAATCTCAAGCAAGTAATAATAGTTACAAGATGTTAGACCATCAGATATTCAATAGTAAGGCATCCCATATATTTCATATACAGATGATTATGAAGCTAGTCATACAAAATGCGAGGACTAGCAAGAGTTTCAGTCATACATGATCAACCCTAGGATTTGTCAATCATGTTATAGCCCTTAGGTAGAAAAGAAATATAAGTATTCAACACGAGCTAACACTTACTCGGCGGCTAAACGCCTCAAAAGAATAATTTTCAATAGAGTGGGAGAGCAAAATAAAACCCACTCGTTGCCAGAGTTACGTCTAGTGTTCACCATCTGACTGGAAGACTGGAAGATCCTCGGGTGCTGCTCCGAAATCTGGCCATACAAAACCAGCTGGGTCAGACCCCAGAAAGAGCAAGTGCCACAAGGGAGGCTTCACTTAAGAACTAAAACCAGCATGTCAGAACATAAATAAGAATAATAATAGAAAAACATAAAATATAAATAAGGCAACAAATAACGAAAGGACGAGGAACTATTTTGGAAACCAGGTTACAATCCTTAAACCAAACAAGGACCGGGGTTGTAACCCTTCGCCTGAACAGAATCGGGTCTCTAGCCATTTATTGCTAAGAGTAAAGCGTAAGCAAGCATGTCCTGAGATAGCCATGTACTGGATCTAGATAAGACTAGACAGGATTGGACTCCATCCAACATTTACGGCCAAGCAAAGAGTACGGCTTGATACTTTAACTAACTAGGGTTATCACAAGCCTAGTAACTAGCAATATTCAATGAGATGTTCCGGCAGTCACAAGCCCTGCAGCTATCTAGATTATCCAGGCGAGGTTCATGCAAGAGTTATCAAGAATTATTAGGTGACTTTGAGTGCAACACATGACAATATGCATATTACTTGTTTCAAAAAGTGCCCCACATGATAGTGGGATGAAAATGTGCCCTACTCATCGGCAGGCTACAAGTCCATCAGGTGTGGCCGGAATAACGGGATCGCCTGTAACTGGAAACATCTTTCTATATGAGCTATTTTGATCAATCTAGTAATTAATCTAGTTAGATTCAGCATGAATCCCTGACCGTGGTAACCAGGGATGCAAGTCCTTGATATGATGCGAGACGAGATTGGTAGCTTATACAAGCACATTAAAAACAATCACCCACGGTGTCAAGACGAGTTATTACTCAGCTTGTCAAGATAGCCGTCGCAACAACATTTAAGATTACATGTCAGGTTTACTTGTCAAGAGTACGCCACGACGGGCCACTATCATGTCATGTTACTTGTTACTTGTTAAGAGTGCGCCTTAACAGGCCACTATCATGTTCTATCCTTACATTATCATGAACGAGAGAAACTTGCGTAAAGTAGCTAGTAACATATTCTTGAAGCCAAGAAAAAAATCTACAACTTTCATGTTGGAAGTTGGGAAAACTTCTGGCCACAAATCAGCCAAATAGGACATAAAACAATAAAAAAAACAGCCAAAATAGACACTATGCGGCATTCTGCGGCCTTCTGTGGCACTATGCGGCATTCAACGACACTATGTCACAGGCTGTGGCACTATGCGGCAGGCTGCATTATGCCGCAGGCTACGTCACCAAACGGTACTATGCGGCAGGCTGCACTATGCGGTAGGCTGCATCATCATCGGCACTATACGGCAGGCTGCACTATGCTGCAGGCTGCATCACCATACGGTACTATGTGGCAGGCTGCATCACCATGCAGCACTATGCCGTAGGCTGTACTATGCTACAGGCTGCGTCACCATGCGAGACTATGCGGCAGGCTGCACTATGCGACATTATTCATCGTCCCTGCCAGATTCAGGACATATGAACTTAAAAAATGTCCAAATATTATTTTGACCATAACTTCCTCAAAATAAGTCGAAATCTAACTTTTCAAAGGTTTATTTTGGGTAAAATCGAATTTTCTATAATATAGAACAATCAAAACTTGAAAATAATAAAATTTGGCAGATCAAAATCCAAAAAAACTGAAAAGGCTACAAACTTAGATCTACAAAAATCTATCTGCCCAAACTGAAAACTCTAAGTCCTAAAGATGCTTAGAATCATGTAAAGTAGAAGATAAAACAATAAAATGTAAGATCCATCATGAAGCAAGTTGCACTTGCCTAAGCTCTCTAGGTTGGTGGGAGAGTAATGGAGAAAGAAGAAGTAAATGAGAGTAATGAAGAGAGAGGGAGAGAGAAAAGTTAACTTATATATCAACCCCTTTTCATCTCAAACCCAAAATAAACCAAACCAAGCCAAGCTAACATGCCATGATGAACCAAACCAAATTAAACCAAGACAAAATAAACCGAATCAAGATTAAGCTAAGCAAGATAAGTCTAATTACGGGTCGAAATTTCGTACATGTATACTGGAAATAATTATAACGGAAAACAGGAGTGACAGTTGAGCCGTACCGTATACTATCATTTGGCCAAAATGCTAGTATACACATTGCCTCTATCTAGCCGGTCACCAATCAGTTATATACTCAAAGCACTATTGACTCATTGTAGATTGCATCATTGTATCTTCTGAAATTTACTGCCTACTGTCTTTTTATTATTATTATTTAGCAAAAATATATATGCTTTTAAACTGTCTTGCACCATTTATTATTATTTAGAATGTTAGATATGGAAATATGTTCTTGCTCCCTTCCTGACTGGAGACCAATATTTTTAGGTGACTGTGACGACGAGGATCTCGCTTTTAGTTCTTTCTACGGACCTGGTCTGTGCCCTGACGAGGTAGCTGAACCTGACCAGGGGCCCCCAGATTATTAGCTCTGCCATCGGTTTAGTTTATTTCCCTTTCAGTTGTAATAAAAACCGATGTAATAATTGAATGTTGTTTTGCTTGTGTTTTTATTTCAGACTTTTAGTAATTTTCTAGATTCAATAAAACGTTATTTCTTTCTGCTTTAGATATTGTCTGCTTGTGTTCACTGCTTGTGTAAGCCCCCTGAAATTTAGGATTTATTTTTAAAATTTTCTAAATCAATTATTTTTAATAAATATTGTTATTTGATTATTATTTTTTATTTAATGTTCTTTTTCGTGACTTTGATTTCTAGAGCGTCAGAGATGCCAATCCTTGAAAACTTTCTTCATGAGTTTGTGGTAGACATGATTATCTTTATTTTGATATATCATGTCCCACTCAAACTTGTTTCTTTGTACTCTTTTTGCATCGCACAACTTCGGGTCATTTTAGGCCATTTGATCGTTGAATAATTATTAATAAATTCCCACTTTTATTTTTGATCATCATAAGCACGTTGCCGTAACTTTTAATTTATGAGCACAAGACTAGTCGTTTTCTCAAAACCAACTTCTCATGCATGATTTAGTCGAGACATCCTACACCTATGACCTTCGTGTCCCACTCAGACACACCATCTTGTGCTTCATTCTCATCGTACAACTTTTCTGACACAAGTCTTGATCTTAATTCATCCCACGGAGTCACATTTATTTTTGACTTGAATTGGGGACACCATTTCAAACCCAAACCCGTCGACCTAAAATATGGATACAGCCCACATTAAGCCTACTACCCACATGACACTTGTGTCCCATTTAATTTAGCCCTCGCATGCTACTTATTTATCCATGATCATAAATAACTAAAATTAAACCATTTATTGCACCAAGTCCGATTTTGACCCGACCCGACTCCATGGAACCAAACCCAAGCTTCATGTTACCCCCTCATGAATACCCACACACTCATCCCCCTGCAAAACACCAAACACCTAGTCAACCCACTCAAAATATTCACTGACAACTCCAATGATTAAATTCCTAAAATATAACTTAATATAGTTACACAAGATCCTAGCCCTTGATTTTGCCTCCATCAATCCACACCACATTCCCACATGACAACAAACACCCACACCCTCATGTGATGACCGACCCTAATTCCCAAGTATTCCTCTCTCTCTAACTTGTAACTCACACTCTCTCATTCTAAAACTAAACACAACCAATCACTCACCTCTCTTCTCTCTCCTCCCTCATATTAACCACAGACCCCTCCATTTTTGGCCAACAGCCTCCATGGCCGAACAGTCCCCTTTTTTTTCTTTTTTCTCCTTCTTTCTTGTAAGAGCTCCCACAGCCCCCTCCATTTTTTGGTCGATTCTCCTCTTCTTCTTCTTCTTCTCCACACCATCATCATTCTCTCTATCACCATCTATTTCTCCTCCATCTTTTCCACTCGGCATAGCAACAACAACCACTACTACCGCGACCACCACGAGCGACCGGGCAGCACGACAAGCTCCTCTGTGCCTGCAACAGTCGCAGCTCCAAGCGGGAGGTTGGTGCACAGTGCGCACGCGTATGGATAGCAACAGCAGCGATGTGGCAGCATACGGACAACGTGTGCAACCACCTCACTGCAGCTGCCAACCGCGGCCAACCACCGCCGCCGTGACACCCCCTCTACCCCGGGGACTATGGGCGACCCCGCTGGGATGGTTGTCGTCCTCTCCGATGAGCCAGCGAATCGATTTTGACATTTTCTTCGAAATCCTGCCGTGACGTACGAATGGTGAATTCAGAAATTGTTCCTCAAGACAGCAACTTTGTGGGTGTTTTTTAAAAAATTCGACCGTTGGATCGACGAACTTTTTGTTCCGTCACAATCTCAGTATATATTCCTTCACCCCTGTCAAGTTTCAACCGTTAATTAGATCGTTTGATAGATCAAAATCGACCTCCAAGTTGACCGTTTAAATTGTGTATATTTTGGACAGTTTTATGGAGCCAACTTCGTCGACTGGTATTTCTGTCACGCCCCAGAACCAGAATACTGGAGAGCGGGGGCGAACATAGCCAGCTACGTATATTGAAATGAAGTCCATCTCGCTATACGGTCACGGCTGTCTAGATATGAGGGTTTACTACAAGCCAACAGTCTCTTAAGGTCAAGCCTACTGTCTCAATCTCAAGCAAATAATATAATTACAAGATGTTTGACCACCAAATATACAATAAAAGGCGTCCCAAATATTACATATCAGCTAATCATGAAGCTAGTCGTACAAAATGCTAGGATTAGCAAGAGTTAAGTCATACATGATCAACCCTAGGATTTGTTAATCATGTTTACAGCCCGTAGGCAGACAGTAAGTAAAAGTGCATCGAGCTAACAGATGCTCGTCGGCTAAACGCCTCAAAAGAATAATTTTACAATAGAGTGAGCGAAACAAAATAGAAAACCCACTCGTAGCCCGGGTTCCTTCTAGTCGCCACCATCGGGCTGGAGGTTCGGAAGATCTTCGGGAGCTGCTCCGAAATCTGGCCACACAAAACCAGCTGGGTCAAACCCCAGAAAGAGCAAGTGCCACAAAGGAGGCCACAAAATAAGAACAAAAGTTAGCATATCAGAACATAAGAAAATGAAAGAAAAGTACAAGTAATAAAGAGCACGTCAGGACAATAAACGACTAGGGACGTGAAACCATTCGGGAAACTAGGTTACAACCCGTAAACCAAACAAGGACCGGGGTTGTAACCTTTTGCCTGAATAGCTCCTTGTCTTTACCCAATTATTGTTGAAGTAAGTAAAATAATCATGTTCAGGGGTACCAGGGTATAGGGACTAGACAAGACTTAGACAGGGCTAGACATCATCCATTCACAAGCGGCCAAGCAATTACTACGGCTTACTACTTTAACTAACTAGGGTTATCACAAGCCTAATTACTAACAAGATGCAAGTGAGAATTTCCTAGTCCCAAGCCCTGTAGACCATCCAGTTATCCTTCCGCGGGTTGAGAGTATGGTTGGGTATATTGCCCCGGAGACGATATACCCTTAGGTGACTTAGAGGGTGCAACACATGACAGTGCGCTGGAAATGTGTTCTACTCGTCGGCAAGCTACAAGTCCAATTAAGAGCGCCCAGATAACGAGATTGCCTGTGACTGGAAATTCTCCATGAACTATAGTTTGATCTAGTCATTAGCCTAATCCATATTCAGTATGAATCCCTGACAGTGGGAACCAGGGAGTCACGTCCTAGACATGATGCAAGACAAGACAAGTGGATTGCACAAACAAGCAAGCAGGAACACCCACGGTGTCAAGTTGATTATACGAGTCAAGTTAGCTGTCGCAACAGCATCAAGTCAAGTCAAGTTACAAGTTACAAGTCAAGTCAAGTCAGGAGTGCGCCGCCACGGGCCACTATCAAGTTATCAAGGTAAATCATGTCAGGGTACTTATCAGGAGTGTGCCACGACAGGCCACTATCATGTCAGGTTGGTCATGTCAGGAGTGCACCACTACGGGTCACTGTCGTGTTATGCTAGTTCTTTGTCATACCATGCCATGTACAATAGTCATTCCAAATATGTTAAGTAAAATCAAGTTCATGACAAAAGGCGTAAGGATATAAAATGGGCGTAAAATATCTAATAAAATATCAATATACAGGGCTATAGAAGAGCCAAGCTTAGAGAAATAAAACCAAAACTCCAAGAGCCAATGGATTGCGCAAGGGGTCAGGGGGTTGGATTGTGCAGGTGTCAGCTGCGTAGGGTGCCAAGTGCGCAGGGACACAGGGCGCAGGGGCAGATGGTGCATGGGTCAGATTGTGCATGAACAGACTGCGCAGGAGTGAACTGCGCAGGGGTGGATTGTGCATGAGCAGACTGTGCAGGAGTGAACTGCACAGGGGTGGATTGCGCATAAGCAGACTGTGCAGGAGTGAACTGCGCAGGGTGAAGTGCGCAGGAATGGTTGGCGCATGGGGCTGAGCGCAGTTTACCATAGGGCAAGCTGCACGGTCGGTACTGTGCTAAAGAGCGCAGGCCGAGAGGGGCTGCGCAGTCCAGCACTGCACTAAAGAGCGCAGGCTGCAGGCTGCTACTCCAGGCCGAGAAGAACACCAAGAACACCAAGAATTCAAATTTTTATATCTTTGTCAAATCAAAGCCAAATCTAGATTTTCAAAGTTCTAACTTGAGTAAAATTGAATTCTCTTCCACATGGAAGCATCAAAACCCACAAAAATCCAACCAAAATAGATCAAAACTATGTAAATTCGAAATAGTTAAAACCTAGATCTAGAACAATGGAGACTCCAAATCACAAAATGTCAAGTTCTAATGTTGATCACCATGACCTAATCTAGCTAATGAATAGATAAAATATGGTTCTCATGTGGTGGCAAGGTGCACTTGCCTATGGGTGTTGGTGAGTTGTGTAGAGGAAGGAAGAAGAAGGAGATGGAGAAGTAAATAAAAAATAAAGAGGAGAGAGAAAAGTTAGGTAGGATTTAATGGAGGTGGGTGTGTTGTGTTGAGGGTGGAGCATAGGCTAAGGTGTTCCAATGCATTTTAAACCAAACCAAACTAAATCAAACCAATTCTCCTCCACAAAATAAAACTAAGTCATGTAAAACCCAATTACGAGAACCAAAATCTGCAAGTCAAGCCAATTACAAGTACATGCCAAAATCTGAGAAAATAAATACAGGTCTGAAATATATGCAAGCTTGACAAATACGCATTCAGAATATTGGTGTTACAATCTCTGCCATCGCAGCTCCATTTGATGCATCACTTATTCCTATTCATAGCTAGTATAACCATCTTCTTATCCCTCAATTTTTGTTTCATTGTGAGCTTGTTTAATTGGTTGAATTTGACACCAAAGTTGGCCGTCCGAATTCATAATTTCTAACTTATAAAATTCTAATTTTGGACCCAGGACTCCAGATTATAATTTCAACACCACTAGTAGACTCGTGGCATCGTTCTGGCACAAATTCATATAAAGTTTATTAGATTTGGAGGACGTGGGCCCTGACATGCATTTCGGTACAAAACGGGCCCCACAGTCCGAGTCAACGGACCATTTTGAGATCGGCTCATCGGAATCCAATTTTGAATATAATGTTGAGTTCGTATCATCATTCTGGACTCATTGACATATACTTTTTTTAGATTTAGTAGACATTAGCTCCATCATGTATTTCTGTGCAAACCAAAATTTCAATGTCCTGGTCAACAGACCATTTTGAGATCGGGTCAACGGAATCCAATTCCGAATATACCGTTGGGTTTGTATCATCATTCTGGATTCGTGGACATATAATTTGTTAGATTTAGTGGACTTATATCCTGGCACGTTTTTTGGTGCAGTGGGTCCAATACGGATGCCACTTTGATCCGAAATTACCTTTTTGCCCTTGTGTTCAAACTGGACTTACGGGTAGGCTATCCTAGCTGATTTGACCATTTTGGACATGTTGACTATATTTGTTTAA
The DNA here is from genome assembly GCA_029216955.1 of Iris pallida. Classification (NCBI taxonomy): domain Eukaryota; kingdom Viridiplantae; phylum Streptophyta; class Magnoliopsida; order Asparagales; family Iridaceae; genus Iris; species Iris pallida. The sequence continues at coordinate 4,488,267 of JANAVB010037417.1, forward strand.
TCATCCGACAACGCCTGTAGATATTTTCTCTATGTACCACTATTAGTTATAATTAATTATTCTTATGTTCGTATTTCGGAATTAGTGCAACGAAACTGAGATCAGTCGATTCCAGTGATCTCACATCGCTGAAATTGACAAGATGACCAGGTGGATCACTATGATAAGATTATTAACCATATGGTTGATCATCTTATCTCGATTTCTGTGTCTTATGTTTCGATGTACGAATAACGATGTGCAACTTGATATTTTAATACTTATACTAGATTTGACCCTGTTTAACCAATGTTGACTGTTTTGACTCAAAGTCAACTACAAGTCAACATTTGGCCTAAAATTGACTAGGACTTGACCAGAGTTGACCAGTTAACCAAAAGTCAACTGTAAGTCAACCTTTGTGCTAGTTTGACTTAGTGTGACCTAGTTTGACTTACCTAGTTTGACTGAGTTTGACCTAGATTTTATAGTATATATTAGAAAATCATGTCTAACACTGTTAAACCATAATTAACTCATGTATATCTCATCTTTATGTCTGTGACACCACTCTGAGCATCGATCCCATTGACAGCTCAGGACCGTAAGTGAGTACATTCTCTGATAGTAGTTCATTGTCTTGATATCTTCTATATCCGATTCAGTTATAGTATTTTACTTGATTCTCGACACGATGGTGCACAGACTAGTATATATCGGATTCTTGTCATGAGATGTTATTCCTGGGTTAACATGGTATATTGGTACATTATTTGATCTTGTTTTCTGTACTTGTATAGACACCGATTTCTGAGGGGGTAGCTACCCTCTTGGAGAATCCCGTGTCATGACGTGATGTGTCTGGATCCATATAATATTCGGGGATGGGGAGTTATTAGGGGTTATGCGATCAAATCCACCTTGTTCCTTTTCTCGAGCTAGCGCCACCCTCACCACACGTAGGGTGTAGTGAGACCAAATTCTTGTGCTCGCTTTCCATGTTGGCTGGCTAGACCCTATATATATATGTTTCACCTTGTGATAACCAAGCTAAATGGAAAGGTCCGAGTCTTGCCCCCAAGCCGATCACATAATTGCTCTAATACTCGAGGCACATTTTATATTTATATTGTATATCAGTTATTCCTGTTCAGTTCTACTTTCCTGTATGTTACACCCTGACATGATTTTCTGTTTTACATATCCTGTTTATATTCCAATCTTGATATATCATCTTGTATTCCATTATAATTGTCTCTTATAGCATTTGTCAATACTATGGAACTACTGTTGGTATTTGTGCTCGTTCTTTTTCCTGACAGGATAACCCCGTTGATGTTTACAGAGGATTTAGATGCTGATTGCTGGAGCTATTATGGTTATGGCACCGATAGGGACTATTACCAGGAACTCACTCTTATGCCAGTGTCCGTAGAGGACATACTACCAGTAGTGACCTAGACTAGTTAGGTTTGACTGTACTGCGTTCCAGATGGGTATTGAGACTTGTAGTACTTATTTAGATATTGTGTTATGTCTTAAACTATGATCTTGTGTGGTGACTTACATATATTTCAGTTTATCTATTTCTATCATATCTTTATGATATTCGTGCTTATCTTCCTTAGATGTCTTGTGATTGAGTTGAGACTATATACCTCCGTACGGAGATGACAAGTACATATATATTGTGTCTAGATGCTATACTTTTTAGTAGACCTATACATCATTCTACCACCGATTCTGCGACGTAGGCTGGACGTACCTACGTACTCGTGCCCCTAATCAGGGTACGGGTCATGACAACTTGATACAGCTTACTGCCACCGTCTCACAACGGTACAGGCTGGGCATGATCCGACCGGACCCAATATATTGGGATTGGGTCGTGACATGTTTTTAGTGACGGCCCACGTAGGTCCAATTTTGTAAATTGATCTAGTCAACTTAGTCTAGACCAGCAGCAGTCCTATAATCTGAACTAGGTCTAGGAATGACTCTAGGAAACAGACTCTAAAAACTACTAGAACACCTAGGTTATTTTCACCCTATTACAACATAGGGCCGAAATTATCTATTTAAATATCTATTTTTGCTTGCTTATAGCCCTATAGGCTACCTTGCTTATGTTTATACCCAAATCTTTCAGAATATGGCGAAAAGGAAGATGACTCGCTCTGGGCATGCTGACGAAGTGGTTTCTTCCTCCGGGAATACCCCTACTCCGGCTCAATCAGATCCCTCTCCGGTACAACCTACTACCCGTCCTCGTGCTGTACGGACTCCCCGTGCTGCATATACCTCTACTGTGCATGTAGCTGCACCGGTTCCCCTGAGGCCCACATGCTGACGTGAATCCTCCAGCTGCTCCACCGGTGCCAGTGGACCCCGTCGAGCTCGTAGGCCTGCTACGAGGAGTACTTAAGGGCCAGAGGGATCAAGCAGAAGTAAATCGCGAACAGACCACGATTATGAGGGAGAGTATGGAGAATGCCCATAATGTAGCTATGGCAGCGCTGGACTCATCATAGATAGAACAGCGGCCTGCCAAGGTAAGATGAGTATAATTGATAAGTTTTATGTTTCATTAGAGAAATATTATTGTGATTGACAGTCTCTTATTGAGAAAAAAGTTAGGGATATTAAAAATTTCAAGAAGATGGATCTACGACCTTTCAAGGGAACCGAAAGCCTCATATACGTGAACGAATGGATGGACAACATGGAGCGACTCCTCAGCGTCGCTCGAATCCCAGCCGACCTTATGGTAGAGGCTTTAGCTCTTCAGCTTCGGGATCTGGCCAGCATATGGTATAAGAACGAGCCCAGATTGCAGACTGGAGGAACCTTCCGGCGTTCCTTCAAGAAGCAGTTTAAGAGGAAGTTCTTCCCAGAAGCTGCCCTAGAAGCCATGGGGAGGCAGTTTTATGACTTAAAGCAAGGGGATCGTACCATAGAAGAGTATACAGCCGAGTTCAACCGACTCGGCAGGTTTGCACCCCATCTGGTAGCAGACCCAGTAGAAGTACCCAGAAGTTCCGGCACGGACTACGAGAAAAAATTTGTACCATGGTTGCCGCCAATGGAGCGAGGACATACGACAAGATACTGAAGGTCGCCCAAGATGTAGAGGCCAGTTCGTCTATCTGATCCAAGAGGAAGCACCCAGGATCCAACAGCAACCACCATAGCAACTTCAAGAGGCCCAACAATAATAACAACAACAACAATAATATGTTCTCTCACCAGCAACAACAACAGCAGCACAAAGCACCCCAACAGAACCAATCGAAGAACTGCACCTACTATAAGAGGCCCGGGCACACAGCGGAGATCTGTAGGAAGAAGCTAGGACATTGCCGTGCTTGTGGGTCTGCCACCTATCAGGTCAGGGATTGTCCCACTGTGTTCAATATAATTGGAGCTGGACAACAGAAAGGTCTACTACCTACCCAACAATAGCGCTACAACCAGCACAGGGCCGGGCAAGCTTTTGTCTTGGCCGTTAAGAAGCCTGAAGCAGAGCTGGAGACTGAAGGAGATATCATCGTAGGTGCCATTTTATTACATTCGCACTCGACTTTAGCTTTATTTGATTATGGAGCATCACACAGTTTTATATCATCAGATTTTACTGCTGCATACCATATAGATGTAGGATGTAGTAAGATGATCTCTAGAGTAATGACCAGAGGGGGATCTATCCCTATTACAGAGACTTGCAGCTGCCCTATCACTATCTCAGGTCACACCTTTCTAGCACCCCTTCTAGTTATGTCTCTTCCTAACTACGATGTAGTTTTGGAAATGGACTGGCTGAGCAAGCAATATGCCCTGATAGACTGTCATCGGGATTGTGTTATCTTTAGTCCACCCGGAGGACCAAAGTTTGAGGTAGCTCGAGCACCAGGGAGCATGGGGGTGTGTCTCCTACACTTCTATCACAGAAGATTTTGGACCTCCTCACCCCCTGATAGCAAAATTCCTAGATGTCTTCCCCGACAACCTTCCCAGATTACCCTCTCATCGATATGTAGAGTTCACTATCGATCTGGTACCTGGATCTTTCCCTATTTACAAAGAAGCTACAGAGTCAATTCCAAGGAGACTAAGGAGATAAAGGACCAGATTGATAAGCTTAAGGCTCAGAGATTTATCAGAGATGGAGCTTCACCTTGGGGATCACCAGTTTTGTTCGTGCCCAAGAAGGATGGAACCGTATGGATGTGCATAGATTATCGGGCATTGAACAACATCACTATCAAGAACAAGTACCCTCTTATCACCTCCAGTTTTCAAAATTGAGGGCAAATTTATTATTTTTAATATCCTAATATTTTGTGATTATTTATTTATTAATATGGTAGTTTTGGGATTTTATTTGATCGGGTTTGAGTTTTGTCTCATTTCGACTTGTGTTAGTGACCCGGGTCAGTTTTGGACCCAATTGGATCTGACCAACTCGTTATGACCAAATCCAGATATTATTTTTGACTAATTATATTTGATTTTAGTGGGAATTAGAGTTTAGAATTAGATTTAGATCTTAAAATTAGGAGTTTCCAAGTTACCCTTTTGACCTCAACTCAAAACTATTCTATTCTTTGACTTAGAGGGCATTTTTGTAATGTGCCAAATGCTCCAAAACCCTCCTTGAAGTGGCTGGCCAGAATTGCATCCTCCAATTCTTCTCATTTTCAAGAAAACACACTCTCTTTTTCTTTCCTCTCATTTCACAAAAACCCTCTTTTTTCCTCTTTGATTTCAAGCTCCAAGTAAGTCAAATCTCTTCCTTTTCTCTAGATCTCTCTCTAATCTTTATGCTAACCCTTTTTTATCTCTTATTTGTGGTTTTGATCTAGGTAGACCTAGCTTGGTGGTGGTGGAAGCATAGATCTTGTGCTTTGACCTAAAAAGAAATAATTTTGGAGCTTTTCCTTGGGATTCCAACTCCCAAGAGGTAAACCCTCACTCTAACCTTTGTAATTACTTATAGTTAGTGTTATTTGCATATTAGAGGATGCCTAAGGTGTAGGATAACCTATTAGGAGAGATTTAGAATCCATTGGACCCGATTTGGGACTTTTGGCCTAGGTTTAGTGCCAAATTTGGGGAAAATCCTAAATTGACATATTTGAGTGTTGTCCCTAGTCTAATTAGACCTAACTAGGTTAGTTTGGGTGAGATGAGGCTAGGTATGTGTCCATATTTGGATACGTGGGTCGTTTCGCGAGAAATCATAAAAATAGGCTTTTTCGGGATTTTCGGGTTCCAACCATGGGTGACTTTTTGCACCGACACTAGAATCGGCAAGTTAGCACTTAGAATATGTTCTAATCATTATTTAGTACTCGTAGGTAGAATTTGGATCGAATCCGGATACGTTTGGTGCCTGTATCGTGCGGTATCGCGAATTGGACATCCCGAAGCCGCCAAAATGGCCATTTGGCCATTCTGGCATCGTTTCTCGTTTTCGCTCACGTGAGTTGGATTGCTTGTGTGGGTACGTATCTAGACCCTAGAGGGTAGAATTGCGAGGGTTGTGTATTTGGATAGGTTTCAGAATGTTTTGGAGTGTGTATATATATATATATATATATATATATATATATATTTATATATATTTATATATATATATATATATATATATATATATATATAAAATATAATATATATATATATATATATATATATATTATATAAAAAATATATATATATATTATATATATTATATATATATATGAGTGAGTATGTATGTATATTAGTGTGTGTATGGATGTTTATTTATATAGGGTGTGTGTGTGTGTGTGTTAGAGGTTATGTTAGATCGTACGTTTTATGTTAGATATGTAATTTAGATGTTAGAATTTGTTAAGGTATGCTAGATTGGTTAGTTTTGAGTTAGTATCTTGGTATCTTAGATATCAATGTTAGTATCTTAGGATATCTCTAGTTTACCTTTTACCTACATGGTAATAAGATTTACCTTAGTATAGGGTAAGATATCGTGATACCCTCAAGGTATTGGATAAACTTAGTCTAAGGATAGGTAATGGTTAGATAAGTTAGTGTCTTGGTATCTTAAGATACCAAGAGTCATATCTTAAGATACCAATGCGTATCTTAGGATACTAGCTAGTATCTTAAGATAAATACGATTTACCTTGGTATAGGCAAGGTAATGAGGATTACCTTGTCATGGGATAAGGTATTGGGATACCATGGTAGGATAAGTATTAGTTTACCTTGTCATAGGATAGATAACTAGTATGAGTTAGCTATTAGTCTAGGATGGTTGTTGGATGCCTAGGTAAGGGGTTTACCTAGCTAAGGTAAGGGTTTACCTTAGGCTAAGGTAATTGTGCTAAACCAAGATATTGGTATCGGGATAGCAATAGGGCCAAGATATGTGGTATCTTGGTAGGTAAATGCTAGAAATAGGTTACCTAGGCTAGAGTTGACCCCGTTTGACCATAGTTGACTGTTTTGACTCAAAGTCAACTAAAAGTCAATATTAGACCTAGAATTGACTAAAACTTGACCAGAGTTGACCAGTTGACCAAAAGCCAACTATGAGTCAACCATTAACCTAGTTTGACCTAGATTAGACTAGAAGTTGACCAGTTGACCAAAAGTCAATTGTAAGTCAACCTTTGACCGAGTTTGACCTAGTTTGACTTTGTGTGACCTAGTTTGACTTAGTTTGACTGAGCTTGACCTAGATTTGCATATCATACACTATAAATTATGCCAAACACTATTAAACCCTAATTAACTCTTGAATATCTTATATTTAGGTATATGACTATCCTCTGAGTCTCGATTCCTATTGACTGCTCAGGACCGCAGGCGAGTACATTCTCTGATAGTTTTCATTGTCTTGATATCTACTATATCTGATTCAGTTGTAGTGTTTTACTTGATTCCCGACACGATGGTACACTGACTAGTATACGTTGGATCTCACCATGAGAGGTTATTCTTGGTTTACCTGGTATATGAGTATATTGTTCGGTCTTGTTTTCTGTACTTGTATAGACACCGATTTAGGAATGGACTGGCCCCCTACTTTTTAAATCCCATGTCATGATATGTCATGGTTGGATCCATTATACTACTTGGAAATAGAAAGTTATTAGAGGTTATGTGATCAATACCCCTCATGTATTTCTGTTACTACTTGCATCATAGCTTTACCCTCGCCTCACGTAGGGTAAAGCCTGACCTGTGTTACTACTTGTCTCATAGCTTTCTATTGTGGCCGGCTTGATTCTTGTTTTCTTGTATTTCCTGACTTATAGCCGGTCAAATGGAAGAGCCTGATCATGTGTCCCAAGCCGATCATATAACGCTCTAATATCTCAAGGCACCATTTATGTTTATATTATACATCAGTTATTACTGTACTGCTTTACATTTCCTGTATTTCATATTCTGACATGATATTCAGATTTACATATTATGTTTATATTCTAGTCTTGATATTTTATCTTGTATTTCATTATAACTGTCTCTTATAGAATTTTTTAATTCACATGGAACTGTTGTTAGCGTTTGTACTTGCTCATATCCTGACAGGATAACTTCGTTGTGTTTTACAGAGGATTCAGATACAGACTGCCCGACCTTCTACGGGTTTGGCGTAGACGCAGATTACCACTTGGATTTAGTGGAGCCGATGCCTTTAGAGGACGCACCATCGGTAGGGATCTAGACTAGTAGGTTTGACTGGACTGCGTTCCAGATTATCATTTTGGCTTGTAGTATATTATTATTTTGGGATGTGTACACCGTGATATACTTTCTATCGCTGGTTGGACGTTGTGACTTGCATCTATTTCCAGCTTTTCCATTTCCATCATATCTTTATCTTTTCATGCGTATCTTCCTTAGATTCATGTGATTGAGTTATATATATATATATATATATATATATATATATATATATATATATATATATATATTCCTCCGTGTGGAGATGACAGGTACATATATATTATTGATATTATATTTTATAGACGACCAATACAGTGTTCTACCGCCAACACTGCAGCGTAGGCTGGACGTACCCACGTGCTCGTGCCCCTAAACAGGGTACGGGTCATGACACATTTTTGTGGTAGCCCATGCAGGTCTATGTTGCAACTAATGCGATCTCGTAATGGTACTCGACTTAAAGTACTAATTATGAGCCTGCACTTAGGATATAGGTTCTAGGTTATGATAAGAGTTACTCAGTCACATTTTAGGAAAATTTTTGATTTTTTGATTATCATGACAAGTCTTCTTGCATTTCAATGTAATTGTTCTTTTTGATAATATCTTATCTTGTGCCATATTGATCTTTTGCTCGAATCTGTCTCCAGGATGACAATGACTCGAGCTCAGGATGCTGGATCTGGTACAGTACCGGAGAGGTCCAATCCGTCGCGACCTATTCTTCTGAATTCGAGTGTGGCAGTCCAGGAGGCTGCCCCTACTGTTTCTACCATCCAGGTGGTAGAGGCAGCAGCACCTAGAGGTCCTCCGCAGCAGGTTCAGGGGCCTAGTGTCGTCGTGCCTGAGACTCTTCCGCCTCCACCTGTACTGCCGGTAAACGCTACACAGACGCTCGTACTTCTCCAGCAGATGATGGAGGCGCATCGAGCACAGGTTGAGGCGTCATAGCGTCAGACAGAGGCTTTGAGGCAGAGCATGGAGAATGCTCATCAGTTGGCTATGGCAACAGTCGAGAAACTGGCTGCGGCTCCGGTTCAAGACGCTCCGGTCCAGGAGCTGCATCAGCAGCAGTCGAGGCCTGGTACAGTGCTAGACTTCAAGAAGATGGTCCCTCGAGAGTTCAAGGGAACCGAAGGCATCCTTTACGCCGATGATTGGCTAGAGAACGTAAAAAGGAGCCTGGAGCTGGCGAAGATCCCGAAGAGGCTGTGGGTATCAACAGCGGAGAGCCAGTTCTTCGATATTGAGTTGACCTGGTACCGTACAGACCCTCGTACATCTGTTAGAGGGCTGACTTGGAAGAACTTTTGGAGGCCATTCAAGGAGAAGTTCTCTTCTGATGTAGCTCTTAGTGCGTTGGAGGGCCAGTTTGCAGGACTGGTCCAGGGGAACTCGTCGGTAGACGAGTATGCGGCGGAGTTCTTTCGCCTGAGTCGATTTGCCCCAAGTATGGTTCAGGACGAGGGAGAGAAGGCCCTCAAGTTCAGGAGGGGCCTGATACATGTTGTTCGTTCTCGCACATCTGGGCGTCGCAAAGCGACTTTTGAGCAGATTCTGATGGTTGTTCGGATAGTGGATGAGGACTACGGTCTTAGGTCCAAGAGGAGCGGTGATGCTTTGGGAGCTAGTTCTAGTGCGGGGCCAGCCAAGCATCCCCATATTTAGTAGAGGCCGTTCCAGCAGCCTCAGTTTTAGCAGCATCAGGCACCAGCACGTGTCCATCAACAGCAGAGACAGAGGCAGGTTTCTCAGTATGCTTACTATGGGAAGCCGGGGCATACCCGAGAGGTCTATCGGAGGAGGTTGGGCGTTTGCCTATTCTGCGGAGCATCCGACCATCAGTTGAAGAATTGTCCTGTTCGTGCAGCCAAGGGAGGTCAGGACAGAGCACCACCTGCTAGAGCTCCAGCTAGACCTATAGTTCAGTCGAGGGGCCCGCCACTTCAGACGCAGCAGCATTATTTTTTCCAGCATCAGAGGGGAGCACCCCAGGGCAGAGCGTTCGTACTGGCAGCAGAGGATGCTGAGCCCGTAGCAGATGTCGTAGCAGGTTCTGTTCTTCTCGATTCATTTCTTACGTTAGCCTTATTTGACTCTGGCACTACACACAGTTTTGTGTCTATATCTTTTGCTCTTAGGTACAATATTATTGCTGAATCCTTAGGTAGAACTTGCAAGATTATGACTGGGGGAGGCATTATCCTAGTCAATAATGTTTGCAAGAGGCGAAGTGTTATACTGGGAGGTCGGGAATTGAGTGTGTGTTTGCTCGTAATGCCACTTCCGAGCTACGATATAGTACTCGGTATGGATTGGTTGAGCAGGCACCAAGCTAGTATAGATTACAGAGGAGGCATGGTTTTATTTAGGCCGCCCAGAGAGCCAGAGTTTGAGTTCGCCAGAGGAGCAGCTGAGCCGGAAGATGGTTTCTGTGGAGCCTTGTTGGCAGGGCAGGAATTGCCACATCCATTGATAGCAGAGTTCTTGGATGTTTTCCCGAGGAGTTGCCTGGGATGCCGCCCAACAGAGATGTTAAGTTCTCTATAGACTTGGTGTCGGGCACTGAGTCTATCTCACAGCATGTCTATAGGGTCAACAACAGCGAGTTGGCAGAGTTGAAGAAGCAGGTCGACGAGCTGTAGGACAAAGGTTTCATCAGATCCAATTCTTCACCTTGGGGCACACCTGTTCTGTTTGTACCGAAGAAGGATGGTACGGTACGTATGTGTATCGATTACAGAGCGCTCTACAACCTCACTATCAAGAACAAGTACCTGTTGTCGAGGATTGATGACTTGTTCGATCAGTTGAGCGGCACGAAGGTATTTTCGAAGATAGACTTGAGGTCCGGTTACCATCTGCTAAAGTTGAAGCATGAGGAAATTTTGAAGACAGCTTTTCGGACTCGGTACGGCCAATACGAGTTTACTGTTATGCCATTTGGGTTGACCAACGCACCAGCAGTGTTCATAAACTTGATGAACAAGGTATTCCATCAATACCTTGACAGGTTCGTGGTGGTCTTCATAGATGACATCTTGGTATACTCGAAGATGCCGAAGGAGCATAAGGAGCACCTGCGGATTATGTTAGAGACCATCAGGAAGGATCAACTCTACGAGAAGCTGTCGAAGTGTGAGTTCTTCCTGGAACAGGCAGAGTTCTTGGGTCATCTTATGATCGAGTACGGGATCTCAGTGGACCAGAAGAAGATTTTAGCAGTAGATTCTTGGTCTACACCCAGTTCTGTCACCGAGATTCGAAACTTTCTAAGTCTAGCAGGCTATTACCGAAAGTTCGTCTAGGACTTCTTTGGAGTGCAGAGCTGATGACTAGACTAACCAGGAAGGACGTGGAGTTCGTCTGGACTGAGGAGTGTCAGGCTGCCTTCGATGAGCTGAAGAAGAGGTTGACCTCAGCTCCTATCTTGACGTTGCCTTTTGGGACTAGTGGTTTCACGATCTACAGTGACACTTCTGGAAAGGGCTTGGGTTGCCTTGTCACGCCCCAGAACCAGAATAGTGGAGAGCGGGGGAATGACTCAGCCAGCTACGTATTACGGGTAAATGAATACCGTACAATACGATCAATGCTGTCTAAAAGACGAGGGGGTGCATACTACATGGAAGTCTCGCTATGGTCACTTCGTATCTATTGTCTCAATCATTCAAACAAGAAACAGTAATAAAGAACATGTAAGATAAAGCAGTAAGGCGTCCCAAACGTTTAGTCAAAATGTTCTTGATATCTGGCTTTATAAAACATAGCTAGATGATGAAGCAAGGTATACACAATTGTTATCAGCTGCAGCCTGACTTAGTTATAATTATGTAAAAATAAGTACAAGACAATCCGACTAACATGTCGGTGCCAAACGGTAAAGTATAAAGTAAATAACAAAATAAGCGGGGAAGTAAGGAACCCACTCGAGTCCTCCTGCGATTATTCCTCTAGTATTGACCATCTTGGAGGTAGAAGTAAGCTGGATCCTCGGGGACCGGCTCTAAATCTGGCCATGCAAAACCAGAGATGTTAGACCTCTAATAGCAAGTACCGCAAGGGAGCACGATATGAGGAATGAAACCAGTAATAAGGGAATATGATAATAGATCTCTGCTATCTACTAGGATTCACATAACATCACGACACTTCGAACCAACCTTCCAACCAAACAAGGACAGAAGTTGGCCCGTTATGTCCCGACATTCTGATCATCTCAGTTAGGTAACAGAGTAGATATAGTACACAAACAAATCAATTTAAAACGACCATTCACTACTACGGCTTGCTATGGTGAGGTCCAAGTTATCCTGGAATTATGCAATGAGGATTCCTCAGTTCTTACTATGTGCAAGCAAGGCTAGTCTATCCAGTCAATCAATTACGCCAATCATGAATTAGATGAGTCCCAGCGGGACGTCCGTCATCAATATACAATATACAATAAATAATATAAGCAGATACCGCTCCCTGCCCGTGTGGCAGATTTGCAGTATCTGTGGAAACCAGCCGGCCTGTCGGGCACTTAATAGTCCCAAAGAGGGCTGCCATATAAGAACTCGGGAATCCATTCTCTCCATGCAATCATTATTTTATTTAACTTAATAGTCTCTACGTTGAATGAAATTCCATGCCGTGGATCATGGTCATTCAAAATGAGTACTTCCGTACGGGGTACGATATGCACAACTCTACAACGATACCCGTACGGTTTAGGTTGTAAGTCTTACATAGCGTAATGCAACAATCAAAACTAACCACGGAATAATCATGTCTTGACCATAAAGTACACATGCTGTTTTAGTAAGGTAAATAAATAAATAAATAAATAAATTGTAGCCTGCATGTGCCTGTATGCCAATATTCGGGATCAGCCAATCGATTATAATAGTTCATAATTAATATGAACGTGTCTCATTTATTTCATTCAATAAGACGACTAGCCAGTCTCTTAGTTCCAACTAGGAACGCATGATCAATCATAAATCAAGATAATAATTAATGTTAATATCAAGATAACAATTAATGTTAATAAATGTCAAGACGATCAGTCAATGTCAATCAATGTCAATTCGGGACAAGGATCAGCCAAAAAGGCATTAGATCCAGAGTTCATGCGGCCAGGGATTTATTGGTTCATACGGCCGAGATAACACGCACCTATGCGGCTCAGAATATCATGCGGCCAAGAAGTCGCGACCCTTACGCGGCTAGGGTTCCATGCTCCTGCGGCTAGGGTGGGAACAAGTCCTATGCGGCTCAACGCTGTCTGGGTCATACGGCCAGGAGGGTGCAGTCTCATGCGGCTTCGAAATAATGAGCGCATGCGGTTGAGAGAAGAAGGGCTTATGCGGCTCGAAATGTTATGCCTTATGCGGCTAAGAAAAGCTAAGCGTTTATGCGGCTGAAAATAAGACGGTCGCGTGTGGCCCAACTGGAAAGCAAACTCATGCGGCCAAGGAGATGCGAGCTCATGCGGCTCGAAGATAACGAGCGCATGCGGCTGGGATTGGCAGAGCCTATATGCGGCTAAAAATAGCTTATGCGGCCAGAATGACTTGCCGCATGAAAACTCATGCGGTCAAGTACTGTCTTGCGGCCAGGATCTCATGCGGCCTAAAACTATTCTTCTTCTCCGAATTTTCTGAAGACAGAACCATGGAAACCATTGCTTCCAAGCTCTCTAAATCCTTCATTCCAAGCCCAAATTTGGACTTCCATAGGTCAAAATAGGGTAGAACGAAATCCTCTACAACATGGAACCATCAAAACTTAAGAAGTAACATAGTTACTAGATCAAAACCTAAGAAATCAAAAAATATATTAAACTTAGATCTACATGAAATGAGCCATGGAAATTAAAAATGCTGAGTACTAAGGTATCTAAGAATCTTGAGAGAAAGACAATAGAACAACAAAAATGGAGATCCATCAAGAAGCAAGTTGGCACTTGCCTATGCGGCTAGGTAGGTGGGGGAGAGTTGATGAGGAAGAAGAAGAGTAATGGTAAAGTAATGAAGAGAGAGAATGGGGATGGAGCTTTAAATAAAAGGGTGGTGGTAGGTGGGGGTTTGTTTTGGTTCATGATGAACCAACATAATCGAACCAATCCAAGTCGAACCCAAAGCAAAGCTAAAGCAGAGTATAAGAGCAGAAAGTAAAATACAGAAAATAAAATTGCAGGAAATTAATTAACATAAAATTAAAGAGATTTAAATACAGAACAGTACATGATAAATATTAAATAAATATATTAAAGCAGTACATGTATAAAAAAATACGTATTTCGGGAACGGGAAGTGACATCTCTACCCTCCTTAGAAAAATTCCGTCCTCGGAATTTCAATTCCAAGCATGATAGAAACATCAAAGCTAAACTAATCTAAGTACAAGTAAATTGAGTAAGCAATCATTCTACAATGCCAATAGCAAGTAACATATCTATGTTTAACTATCAACGACACCAAGCAATTCTACTCATAAGGTGACAAGCATGAGGACTTAAGACAATCAAGGTATACAGAAAGAAATATACCTTGTGAGTCAAACAGATGCGGATACCGTGATCGGATGTCATCCTCACGTTTCTACGTTGACTTTTCTAAAGAGTGATGACCCCAAGCAACCCGGACAAGGCTAATTGTTCGGTTCTTGAGTATCTTTTCTCTTTGGTCCAAAATGGACATATGCTGTTCCTCGTAAGACAGGTTGGTACCAACAACCAGCTCAGAATGATCAAGGATATGGCTTGGGTCCGATACATACCTTCGCAACAGAGATACATAAAATACGTCATGTACCTCTCGTAACGAAGGTGGATGGGATAAATGATAAGCAACATCGCCTATCCTATCAAAGATAATAAATGGGCCCACATATCGTGGACTCAATTTCCCGCGAACGCCAAATCTAATGACCCCACGGGTAGGTGAGATCCGCAAAAATACGTGGTCTCCAACAGAAAACTCTAGCGGCCTACGATACTCCGCCCAATGATGATGCCTATTCTGCGCAACTCGAAGTCGCTCTCTAATTCCCTTAACCACTTCAACTGTCTGGACAGTTATTTCTGGGCCTAACATCTTCCTCTCCCCGATATTATCCCATGCTAGTGGCGACCTACACTTCTTACCATATAGTGCTTCAAATGGCGTCATCTGGATACTGGCTTGATAACTGTTGTTATATGAAAACTCGACTAAGTGTAGGTAGCTTTCCCAAGATCCTACAAAATCTAGGGTGCAAGCTCGTAACATATCCTCTAAAGTCTAAATTGTTCTTTCTGATTGCCCGTCCGTCTGTGGGTGGTAAGCCGTGCTAAATCTTTACTAGGTGTCCAGACTGTGATGTAAGCTCTTCCAGAAATGTAATATAAAGCGGGTATCTATGTCTGACATAATACTGATCGGGACTCTATGCTGCCTGACTATCTGTTGCATATACAACTCTGCCAGCTTCTCTGTAGATTGCCCTACTCTGAAAGGAAGAAAATGTGCTACCTTTGTAAGCCGATCTACTATCACCCAAATAGCATCTTTACCACTTGGCGATCTCGGTAAACCGATCTCAAAGTCCATTATGATATGCTCCCACTTCCATTTCGGAATAGGAAGCGGTTGCAATAACCCAGCTGGCCTCTGCTGTTCTGCTTTCACTTGCTGACATACCAAGCAATTGAAAACAAATCTAGCTATCTCCCTCTTCATTCCGTTCCACCAGAAGTGCTGCTTGATATCTTGGTATATCTTGGTTCCTCCAGGGTGTATAGAATACTGATAACTGTGAGCTTCTGTCATAACCTCCTGTCTGATATCTCTACTAGGCACACATAGACATGATCCAAACCTAAGTGTACCATCTTTATGGATTCTCATCTCCTCCCTGAGTCCTGACTCACATTCTGTCCTAAGTTTCTGAATCCTTGAGTCCTGTGCCTGAGCTGCCTTGATCCTGTCTACCAAGTCGGATTGAACTTGTAGACTTGCCAAAATTCCTACATCACTAGGAAGTATAACTTCGATTTCCATCTCCTGAAGGTCTTCTAAGATACGCTTTTGTGTTGTCAACATAAATGCACCGCCTCTCCTATTAAGAGCGTCTGCAACCACATTAGCCTTGCCTGGATGATACTGAAGCTCCACGTCGTAATCCTTGATCAACTCCAACCATCTTCTCTGTCTCATGTTCAGTTCCTTTTGAGTAAAGATGTACTTCAGACTTTTATGGTCTGTGTACATGTCCACTCGACCACCATATAAGTAATGCCTCCATAGCTTCAAAGCAAATACTACCGCAGCCAACTCCAAGTCATGAGTTGGGTAATTCTTCTCGTGGTCCCGAAGTTGCCTAGATGCATACGCTATTACCCTCCCATGCTGCATAAGGACGCACCGAAGTCCTTTACCTGATGCATCACAATATACAGTAAAACCTCCGGGTCCAACTGGCAATGTAAGAATGGGCGCTGATATCAACTTCTGCTTCAGATTCTCAAATGATGCCTGGCATTCTGCCGACCAGACGAATGGTATATCCTTCTGGGTCAAGCGGGTCATGGGTGCTGAAAGTCTTGCAAAGTCTGATACGAATCTCCTGTAATATCCTGCCAATCCCAAGAAACTCCGTACATCTGCTACGATCTTGGGTACTGGCCAACTCTCTATTGCTTCTACCTTCTTGGGATCTACTGCTACTCCAGTGCCTGATATGATGTGACCCAAGAACAAAATGTGGTCCGTCCAGAACTCACACTTGCGAAGCTTGGCATACAACTGGTTCTCTCTCAGAACCAGTAACACTTTTCAGAGGTGGTCTTCATGCTCCTCTTCACTAGCAGAGTATACGAAAATGTCGTCAAGAAACACAACAACGAATTGATCCAAGTACGGCATAAAGATGCGGTTCATCAAATCTATAAATATTGCTGGAGCATTGGTCAAACCAAACGGCATTACCAAGAATTCATAATGCCCATACTTCGACCTGAATGCTGTCTTGGGAATATCCTCCTTCCGAACCCTCACTTGATGATACCCTGAACGAAGATCTATCTTGGAGAAAACTCTAGCTCTGCTCAACTGATCAAGCAAGTCGTCGATCCTTGGTAGTGGGTACTTGTTCTATACTGTTGCCGCGTTAAGCTTCCTGTAGTCGATGCACAATCTGGATGATCCATCCTTCTTCTCCACAAGTACTACTAGTACTGCCCATGGTGATATGCTAGCTTGGATGAACTTATTCTCCTTCAGTTCCTCTATGTGCTGATATACCTTGGCCTGCTCTGAATCTGCCATTCTGTAAATTCGATCTGATATCGGTTTAGTTTCAGGTGCCAATTCTATATTGAACTTAATATCTCTAACCGGTGGTAGTCCTGGAAGTTCTTCGAAAAATACGTCTAGAAACTCTTCAACTACCTTCGGAACTAGAACTTTTTCCATTACCGTTACTACTCCCTGCTCTTGTTGAGTTGCCTTTGATCTGACTAAGGTGAACCTCTTCATGCCTGGAATGTCAAAAGATGTACTCCCTCTATGACAATCTATTGTCATATGACTGTCTTTCAGCCAGTCCATGCCTAAGATAACGTCAAAATTTCTAACAGGAAACTCTATCAAGCTGGCGGGTAAAGAATGCCCGCAAACTACAACGCTACATGCTAGAATAACTCTACTAACTCCTACGAGCCCACTACCAGTGAGTATATTCAACCTCCCTGTCAATGCCTCAAACTCCATTCCTAGCCGTGTTGTAAATTGCGCAGATATAAATGAGTGTGATGCTCCCGAATCAAACAATGCTACTGCGGGATATGAGGCTACGAGAATGTTACCTGCCACAACATCTCCCAATGCTAATGCCTCCTCCAAGGATAGAGTGAATGCCTGTCCTCGACCTTCTTGTTGGTTCACATGCTGCGGCCTAGCTTGGTGCTGCTGCTGGCCCCTGCCTTGGTGATGCTGGGGTGGTCTATGTTGTTGTTGCTGAATCGGCGGTCCCTGCTGCCGAAACATCTGAGCCTATGTCATGAACGGACGTTGCGCCAATGGTCTCACTGCCACCGCTGGTTCTCGATACTGTCCTGCCCCTGGTGCTGGCAGAGCAGAAAATTATTGTATGGGTCCTCCTGACCTCGAATTCATGGGACAGGTGGTAATCCGATGATCTGGATTTTCACATATCAAACACAGTCCGTTCAATGTTCAACACATATCCCTAGTGTGTCCTACCTTTCCATAATACGTGCAGCCCACTGGGGGTTGCTGGTTCTTCCTCTGTTGCTGTTGCTGCTGCTTTGGTGGTGCTGGCCCTCGCATTGCCACATCGTGAATGCGAATATCAAGGGACGGTACTGTTGTTCGGGGCGCTACTCCCCCTCCTCCTTTAATCTGACTGTGGGATCTCTTCTGACCTCCAGTCCTTGCCGTGATCCTCTGAATGGTGATCTAAGGCCTTCGGATTGCCGTCAATACTTCATCAAAAGTCTGATAATTGTGCCCTTCTATCAATTGCAAGAGCTCAAGATGAAACCCTTGCTGAAATCTCATAACCCTCTGGCCCTCTATTGCTACCATCTCTGGAGAGAACCTACTCAATCTGCAGAAATCCGCTGCATAAGCATCTACCGTCTTGTCGGCCTGCTTGAGGTTGATAAACTTCTGTTGTAGCTTAAACTGTGCCACAACTCCATAGTACTTTGTCTTGAATCTTGCTGTAAAATCGTCCCAAGCAACAGGACGTCTGATGCCTACTTCCTCTGATTCCCACTAATCACGTACGAGATCCTGAAGTAACAACTTCACCTGATCTACACGTTCTTCTGCCGGTACCTTAACTGCCGTCAGAATAGCCTTAATATCCTTAAGCCATGCATCTGCTGAGATGGCATCCTTTGTGCCCTCGAAACGGCGGGGGTTGTACTTGCAAAACCTGGCTGATGCTCCTGAATCTGTCCTCGCCCCTCTTTCCAAAGCCGTCTGCAATCCTTGATTGAGTAATACATTTTGCTCTTGTAACTAAGCGTGCATGCGCTGCTGGGCTAACATCTGATGTTGCTGAGTAGCCATCATCCCTCTTATGATCTCCAGAAGGGCTGGTGTGTCCACTTCCACATGGGTCGATGGAACTGTTGGTGGTAGTAGAACCTCCGGATACTGCGATCCAGCTGCTGCTTCCACTATCAGTTCTTCTTGGATAGTCTCTTGAAGTAGTTCTGGCCCTTGTAGCTGACCAACCTGGTCAGGTTGCCCATGTTGCCCTTGTTGTTGCTGTCCAATTCTGACAGATGTGGACGAGGTGCCCCTAAGGAAAGGGACAAGCGAACAATCAAACGACCAGATAGGAAAGATCAATGAAGTCAAAGGATACTGGAATGTCAAGCTAGGGTTGAGAACAACGAATCATGAGATCAAGGGGGAACATGTGTGATTGAGACATCCTATAAATAAAAACATCCCACAAGTCTAAAATCAGACCTGCATGGGCCACCACTAAAACCTTGTCACGCCCCAGAACCAGAATACTGGAGAGCGGGGGAATGACTCAGCCAGCTACGTATTACGGGTAGATGAATACCGTATAATATGATCAATACTGTCTAAAAGACGAGGGGTGCATACTACATGGAAGTCTCGCTATGGTCACTTCGCATCTATTATCTCAATCATTCAAACAAGAAACAGTAATAGAGAACATGTAAGATAAAGCAGTAAGGCGTCCCAAACGCTCAGTCAAAATGTTCTTGATATCTGGCTTTATAAAACATAGCCATATGATGAAGTAAGGTATACACAATTGTTATCAGCTACAGCCTGACTTAGTTACAATTATGTAAAAATAAGTATAAGACAATCCAACTAACATGTCGGTGCCAAACGACAAAGTATAAAGTAAATAACAAAACGAGCGGGAAAGTAAGGAACCCACTCGAGTCCTCCTGCGATCATTCCTCTAGTATTGACCATCTTGGAGGTAGAAGTAAGCTGGATCCTCGGGGACCGGCTCTAAATCTGGCCATACAAAACCAGAGAGGTTAGACCTCTAATAGCAAGTACCGCAAGGGAGCACGATATGAGGAATGAAACCAGTAATAAGAGAATATGATAATAGATCTCTGCTATCTACTAGGATTCACATAACATCACGACACTTCGAACCAACCTTCCAACCAAACAAGGACAGAAGTTGGCCCGTTATGTCTCGACATTCTGATCATCTCAGTTAGGTAACAGAGTAGATACAGTACACAAACAAATCAATTTAAAACGGCCATTCACTACTACGGCTTGCTATGGTGAGGTCCAAGTTATCCTGGAATTATACAATAAGGATTCCTCAGTTCTTACTATGTGCAAGCAAGGCTAGTCTATCCAGTCAATCAATTGCGCCAATCATGAATTAGACGAGTCCCAGCGGGACATCCGTCATCAATATACAATATACAATAAATAATATAAGCAGATATCGCTTCCTGCCCGTGTGGCAGATTTGTAGTATCTACGGGAACTAGCCGGCCTGTCGGGCACTTAATAGTCCCAAAGAGGGCTGCCATATAAGAACTCGGGAATCCATTCTCTCAATGCTATCATTATTTTATTTAACTTAATAGTCTCTACGTTGAATAAAATTCCATGCCGTGGATCATGGTCATTCAAAATAAGTACTTCCGTACGGGGTACAATATGCACAACTCTACAACGATACCCGTACGGTTTAGGTTGTAAGTCTTACATAGCGTAATGCAACAATCAAAACTAACCACGGAATAATCATGTCTTGACCATAAAGTACACATGCTGTTTTAGTAAGATAAATAAATAAATAAATAAATTGTAGCCTGCATGTGCCTGTATGCCAATATTCGGGATCAGCCAATCGATTACAATAGTTCATAATTAATATAAACGTGTCTCATTCATTTCATTCAATAAAACGACTAGCCAGTCTCTTAGTTCCAACTAGGAACGCATGATCAATCATAAATCAAGATAATAATTAATGTTAATGTCAAGATAACAATTAATGTTAATAAATGCCAAGACGATCAGTCAATCTCAATCAATGTCAATTCGGGACAAGGATCAGCCAAAAAGGCATTAGGGCCAGAGTTTATGCGGCCAGGGATTTATTGGTTCATGCGGCTGAGATAGCACGCACCTATGCGGCTCAGAATATCATGCGGCCAAGAAGTCGCGAGCCTTATGCGGCAGGGGTTCCATGCTCCTGCGGCTAGGGTGGGAACAAGTCCTATGCGGCTCAACGCTGTCTGGGTCATACGGCCAGGAGGGTGCAGTCTCATGCGGCTTCGAAATAATGAGCGCATGCGGTTGAGAGAAGAAGGGTTTATGCGGCTCGAAATGTTATGCCTTATACGGCTAAGAAAAGCCAAGCGTTTATGCGACTGAAAATAAGATGGTCGCGTGTGGCCCAGCTGGAAAGCAAACTCATGCGGCCAAGAAGATGCGAGCTCATGCGGCTCGAAGATAACGAGCGCATGCGGCTGGGATTGGCAGAGCCTATATGCGGCTGAAAATAGCTTATGCGGCCAGAATGACTTGCCGTATGAAAACTCATGCGGTCAAGTACTGTCATGCGGCCAGGATCTCATGCGGCCAAAAACCTTCATGCGGCCTGAAACTATTCTTCTTCTCCGAATTTTCTGAAGACAGAACCATGGAAACCATTGCTTCCAAGCTCTCTAAATCCTTCATTCCAAGCCCAAATTTGGACTTCTATAGATCAAAATGGGGTAGAACGAAATCCTCTACAACATGGAACCATCAAAACTTAAGAAGTAACATAGTTACTAGATCAAAACCTAAGAAATCAAAAAATATATTAAACTTAGATCTACATGAAATGAGCCATGGAAATTAAAAATGCTGAGTACTAAAGTATCTAAGAATCTTGAGAGAAAGACAATAGAACAACAAAAATGGAGATCCATCAAGAAGCAAGTTGGCACTTGCCTATGCAGCTAGGTAGGTGGGGGAGAGTTGATGAGGAAGAAGAAGAGTAATGGTAAAGTAATAAAGAGAGAGAATGGGGATGGGGCTTTAAATAAAAGGGTGGTGGTAGGTGGGGATTTGTTTTGGTTCATGATGAACCAATATAATCGAACCAATCCAAGCCGAACCCAAAGCAAAGCTAAAGCAGAGTATAAGAGCAGAAAGTAAAATACAGAAAATAAAATTGCAGGAAATTAATTAACATAAAATTAAAAAGATTTAAATACAGAACAATACATGATAAATATTAAATAAATATATTAAAGCAGTACATGTATAAAAAAATACGTATTCTGGAAACGGGAAGTGACATGCCTTCTTCAGCAGCACATGAAGGTGATTGCCTATGCATCTAGGTAGTTACGTCCTCATGCGAAGAACTACTCTACCCACGATCTGGAGTTGGCAGCTGTTATCTTTGCCTTAAAGTTATGGAAGCATTACTTGTATAAAGGACGAGTTGAGAACTTCACAGATCATAAGATCTTGAAGTACATGTTCACCCAGAAGGAGTTGAACATACGGCAGAGACGGTGGCTCGAGCTGATGAAGGACTTCGATATCTCATTACAGTACCATCCAGGCAAGGCCTACGTAGTTACAGATACCTTGAGCAGGTATCCAGTCACTATGTATTTGATGGTAGATCGTCATCTTTTGGCCGATCTGGATAGTTTGGGTATCGAGGTGATTATTCCGGGCATAGAGATTCAGATACGGGACTTACAGATTCAGTCTGAGTTGATAGAAAGAGTCAGATCAGTGCCGTATAATGATGTTGCCCTGAGGAGCATCATGGAGCATGTGCGGGTAGGTTTGCTTGACGATTTCTCTATAGCCGAAGATGGATCGTTGAGGCACGGTGCTAGACTATGCATTCCGAGTGGAGAGCTTCGGAAGGAGGTTCTTCATGAAGCGCATCGCTCTCAGTACTCTATGCATCCTGAAGCCAACGAGATGTACAGAGACCTGAGAGAGCACATATTATGGTATGGCATGAAGCGAGAGGTAGCTCAGTTTGTATCTCGCTGCTTGGTGTGTCAGCCGGTGAAAGTCGAGAGACAGAGGCCAGGTGTATTGCTACTGCCACTACCCATTCCAGAGTGGAACTGGTAGCAAATCACCAAGGACTTTGTGTCCGGACTTTCGTGATCTCCTGGAGGGAAAGACGCGATTGTTTGCCATTAAAACTCTTTGGTGATTGATGTTATTAATTACAAACAGAACATAGTACAATGTAGGACTTAAATGTAGTCCTAGGAGTACACTTTTATTTTTTATCTGGACACTGTGTCGATGGAGCGAGTGGTAATACGTTGACTCCGTTGACGATCTGACGGCGATCTTGAACTCTCTGAAGGTCTGGGTTGCTCTGGATGCCGGAGCATTGAGAGGAGAAGTGGACATTGAGTGTCTCTTCTGGCCTCTATATATGGATATAACAGTCTGTCTGTATATATCTCTCTCTCTCTCTTTGTCCGTGTCTCATGAAGGAGTGATCCTTCTATTTATAGATAACAGGCTGGCTGCTCATACACACATATATCGGATACGCCTGGACGTGGAAACACCACGTGGCTGATGCTGGCTAGGGCGCATGGACGATGTGCCCCGAGTTGTAGTGGGATCTGCTCGAACTGCTTTGTTGGACTGCAGAGGAGCTGACACGTGGCCGTTGCTGAGATTTGGTTGTTGCTGAAATTTGGTTGTTGCTGAGATCTTTGGTGGTTAACACCCATTCTTTGAATAGAACTGAGTCAAAGGACGTATGGCGTATTCCTGTGGCTCAAAGATATCGATTTTAGAGGAGAGTGATCTGTTGGGGTGCGCCTAGGATCGGGCGCATAGAGGCGGCTTAGTCCTATCATTTTTAGGCATCATAGATAAGTCTGAGCGTATAGCTTTTGAGGCGCATGCAGAGCTTCGTATCAGGGTGTGCCTAGGATCAGGCACAGGGGAGGTGACTTGGTCTCATGATTTTTAGGAGTCATAAGCAAGTCCAGGCACATGGCTTTTGAGGCGCATGTAGAGCTTAGTCTTTTGAGCTAAGGGGGCGTATAACCACTAGGGAGCACGCTGTCTTCTGGGCGCATGGCCACGAGGCACATACAAAATATCAATCGGCCACGTGGCAGTTGTTGCCGACCCAAGGTATAATAATGGTGCTGACATCACCGGGCTCCCTGGACGGGCTCCCTTTTCTTTTTCTTTTTTATTTTGGTGCCATTTTGAAAGAAGGCAAGGGGGCTCTTTATATAGAGTGTAATGAGGCTTTTCCTCTTCTCCTTTCCGATGTGAGATTAAAAGCAATATCCCTCTTTTTCATGCTTCTACAAGACCCCCTTCAAAGTTTTTAAAACTTTTGGACAAGTTTTGAAATACTTTGAACAAGAAGCATATACAGTAGAGATGTTTAGGTATGACAATCCTATCAGAGGTAGTATGGACGTGATAGGTTTAGATACTTCTACTGGGGAATTTATGTGGACTTATCATCCTTGAAATACCTTGGTTTTAGGTACAGATAATAAGTTGAGAGAAAGAACCAACATATTTACTCAGGGGTAATATGGACGTGGTAAATATGATGTTAATGGCAGAGTTTTCCTACTCAGAGGTGATATGGATGTGGTAGGAATAAACTCGGTGGGAGTACATAGAACAACTCAGAGGTGATATGGACGTGAATGTTCTATAGTTTTTGGTGGATCTATTATCTTTTGCGTACCTTGGTTTCTAGGTATAGATAATAAGTTGCTTGCAGAGGAAACCCTCACGTTCACTCAGAGGTAATATGGACGTGGTGAACGTGGGTATTTCTACTGGGGATTTTATGTGGACTTATCACCCTTGGCGTACCTTGGTTTTGGGTACGGATAATAGGTTGAGAGAGAGAGCCAACATATTTACTCAGAGGTAATATGGACATGGTAAATATGGCTAAAATGGTAGAGTTTTTCTACTCAGAGGTAATATGGATGTGGTAGGACTGGACTCTGTGGGTGTTTATAGAACAACTCAGAGGTAATATGGACGTGGATGATTAGTACAACAACACAGGGATTATTGTACAAAATGTTTACTCAGAGGTGATGTGGACGTGGTAAACATTACCTTAAGCATGATCTTACACGGTGCAGGATCCTGCTTGATGAGGTATGGAGAGGCAACTCAGAGGTGATATGGACATGGTTGTCCCTCTACTGGGGATAGAATACAACAAAATAGCTGGGTTCCAGAAGCATATGATTTGTCAAAGAAGGGGTGTGAACTTGGTTTGGTCAAGTTCACCAGTCCTCTCTCTGAGGAGAGGCAGTACGTTCTCGATGGAGGTCAAGAATAGTACTTTTTTAGGAACTTGCCATTGATGGGCATCATGAACAAGTTCCCATTAACTTGAGCGAGACGATAAACACCGTTTGAGTATACCGTCTCTATGATGAAGTGTCCTTCCCATTTGGGTTCAAAATTTCTCGATGTTTTGTAAGTCAGCACCATCAGTCTTTTGACTGCCAGAACCAGGTCACCAACATGGAAAGTCCTCTGTCGGACTCTTTTTTTGAAAGTCTATGATATGCGGGCTTGATAAAGTTAGATGCTCTGTTGAGCCAAGAGGCATTTTTCGTCCAGCGCCTCCAACTCTTGCAGACGGCGACGTTGATTGTCTTCTTCCGTCAATTAGTTTACGATTGCCACCCGTAGAGAGGGTATTTGGATCTCCAGCGGTAGCACTGCTTCGCTTCCGTAAACCAGGAAGAATGGTGTATTACCCGTTGGGGTCCGTACCGTTGTACGATAGACCCAAAGGCATTCGCCGAACTTTTCGTTCCAGCCGTGCTTGTTGGATGACACAAAATTTTTGAGTAGCTTGACGACGGTCTTATTAAAAGCTTCAACCAATCTGTTCGCTACCGGATTGTAAGCGGTTGATGCCACGTTTTGCATACGGTTCTTGTCGCAGAACCTACTGAACGCATGGCTGATGAATTGCGGGCCATTTTCGTAGATAATCCTTCGAGGTAACCCGAAATGGTAGATGACGTGATGCTTGATGAAGCTGATCACTTTTGAGCTTTTTGCCTCTGTGAGAGGTACTACATCCGTCCATTTAGAGAAATAGTCGATGATTGTCAGGATAAAGCAGTATCCCTTTGACGAAGAAGGAGTGATAGGCCCCACTATATCCGTGCCCCAGGCTTCAAATGGCCAAGAGGCAACCGTCGGGTGTAGTGTCTCTGACGATCTGTAGATGAAGTCGGTGTGAAGCTGACAAGCACGACACTTCTTTGCATACTTGACAGCGTTGGCCATCATGGTAGGCCAGTAATAGCCTATTCGTCGGAGTCGGTCCAGTAGCTTAGGACCTGGTTGATGAGCTCCATACGTTCCATCATGAGCTTCTCGAAGGACTTCGACAGCTTCTTCGTTAGATAGACATCGGAGGAGAAGTCCATCGTAGGAGTGCCGGTACTGCATTTTGGAGGCTATATCGTAATAGAACCGGAGGAAGCACTTTCTGACTGAGACTGCCTTCTTCGGGTCTTCCGAGAGGATTCCGTAGAGAGCAAAGTCGATGAATGGGAACCTCCAGTCTCTGACGTTGATGCCAGGGTCCGCGGCCATGGCATGAGTTGTCCGCATGCACAAATTATTTCTGGGGCAAGCCAAGTCCCGACCCGTCACCGTAACGAAGTATTGAGTCCCGATGGGTGCAGCCAACGAGGCTGCGAGGCCGGCCAGAGCATCAGCTTCAAAGTTTTACAGTCGAGGCACATGCTCTATGAAGAATTCTGCGAAGGTTGAGATGATGTCCAATGCTGCTTTATGATAGGGAATGAGGTATTCATGGCAGACCTCATATTGTTTCCAGATTTGATTAATGACGAGCTTTGAGTCGTCGTAAGATTCAAGGTAGTCCACCCCCAGCTGTCTTGCTAACTGAAGCCCCATGATGAGGGTGTTGTACTCCACAATATTGTTGGAGCACGGCTCTGAAAGAGAATAGGTACGTTGGATGACCAATTTGTCGGAAGAGATTAAGACCACCCCACTCCTCCAATAATTTGGCCCTTGGGGCCTGTTCTGGAAGTACCGTCGAAGAACATTCGCCAGACCGGGCTCTCCTCGATAATGTTTACTTCTTGCACCTCATCGGGAATACCTTCGTTGAGCCTGGATGATTCTGGGGCTGGGTACGCGGCTAGGAAGTCGACCAATGTTTGGCCCTTAACAGCCTTTTGTGGTACGAATACCATGTCATATGGTGTCAATAATATCGTCCATGTAGCCAATCGAGAGTTTAGTGCTCCTGGTTTTGTCATAAGAATTCTGAGTGAATTGACTCGGGAGATGACATGGAATATTTGTCCCGGAACATAGTGGCGAGTCTTCTGGATGGCAAACACCAATGCTAGATAATCTTTTTCCACAAGGTTGTATCGGTGTTTGGCCCCAACCATCGTCTTACTGAGGTAGTAGATGGCCTGCTTGTGGCCTGCTTGGTTGTTCTGGGCCAACAAAATGCCAAGGGAATGGTCTATTGCACGGACATAAAGCAAGAATGGTTTGCCTGTGACGGGTGCCACCAAGACTGGGGGACTTGTCAGATAAGTTTTGATGTCGTCGAAAGCTTTCTGATATTCTTCCGTCCAGATGTAAGAAACATCCTTCTTCATAAGCTTGGTGAAGGGTTGACATTTTCCAAAAAGGTTCACGATAAACCTCCGGATGTAGGCGAGTCTTCCTTGTAGGCCTCGAAGTTCTTTGAGGTTCTTCGGAGGGTCCATGTCAAGGATGGCTTTAGTCTTCTCGGGGTTGACATGAATGCCTTTCTCAGTGATGATGAAGCCCAAGAACTTTCCAATAGAGATCCCAAGGAAGGATTGAGCGGGGTTCATTTTAAACTGATGCGCCCGCATGAGGTCGAAGACTGTCTTCAGGTCTCGTAGGTGATCGCCCCTAAGACGGCTTTTGACGGCGATATCGTCAACATAGCACTCGACTGTCTTGCGAAGGTGTTGACAGAAGATGGTGCTCATAGCTCGTTGGTATGTGGCACAAGCATTCTTCAAGCCAAAGGGCATTACTATGTAGCAGTAAACCCCCTTTAGAGTTCTGAACGACGTGTGCTTCTCATCGTCTGGGAACATCTTGATCTGATTGTAGCCTGAGTAGCCGTCCATAACGGATATACGTTCAAAGCCACATGTGTTGTCGATTATTATGTCGGTAATCGGGAGTGGGAACTCATCCTTTGTGCATACAGAGTTGAGGTCCCAAAAATCGATGCAGACTCGGATCTTCCCGTTCTTCTTGGTGACGGGGACGATGTTAGCTACCTAGTCAGGGTATTGTTCTTCACGAATGAACCCGCTGTCCAAAAGCTTGTTGATCTCTTTGTCAATGGTGTCCATGATGTTAGGACGGAAGTGCCGCTGTTGCTGCTTAACGGGCTTAGCATTAGGTAAGATGTTAAGCTTATGCATTGCAACTTATCGGTCGAGTCCCGGTATGTCTTCGTAGCTCCAGGCGAAGACGTCAATATATTCTTTGACTAGGTAGATCAAGGATTCTCGGTCCTCCCCCACCAAGCTCTTGATGATGAAGATGAGTTTGGATGAAGATCCATTCCCAAGGTCGATCTGCTCGACTTCGTCTTCGGTAGGGGATTCTCGCAATTCAAAGCGAGACTCCCATTGCGCGCCTAGGCGTTGAGCCCAGAGTTCTTCTTTGAAGAACTCTCCTGTTTGATCGTCGTCTTTATCTTCTGAAGGATGTACGTATGTCATGTTGGCTGACAGCACCTTCCTGAAGATGGAGCCGATGCTGGTGTCGAAGTCCCAAGTTGAAGTTTCAGATGAGTGAGAATGTATGACATCCTCTGCTTCTGATTCTTCTGGAGTTGTTGGAGGCGTGATGTAGCCTACCCCCCGTCAGGTACGGTGATAGTAGTCTTGCGGCTTCCCTTTTGGTACTGGAAGTCGTAGGGGGAAGGCGTCGACATTTGCCGTAGTTCAGACCTTGGCCGCTCTTCAAGTTGTAACCCTTCTTTTGGATGAGATACTTGGCTCGATCGTTGTACCGGTAGGTTTGCATTCTTTCGGTGTCGGGTTCTGGCTCCGTCGATAGAAGGTCTTGGTGACGTTCGACTTTGCCAAAGATTATGGGCTTCTCGTCCTTGTTCCGAGACGGGACTATGTAACAGACTCCTTGGTACAGGATGACTCGATTTATATGACTCACAGTCGTTCTTTGTGTTTGCAATGACTGCAGAGCATTATCTAGAGTGTACATCGTATTCAAATACGGAAGACTAGAATAATTGAAAGACACTCTATTATTGATAAAATGCAGGAACTTGTCCTGAGGGATTATATCATCGAGGGATGGAGCATCGACATTATCCAATATGTACTCTCTAAGTTCTTCATCAGTGAGAACTGGAGCAGCCTTAGGAGGTTCAGGAGAGTTTTTCGGGAGCTTGTCCCGTGCTGGCTCATGGGACTGTGCTGAAAAGGATGTCGAGGTCTTTTCTTGTGTCCTGATGGGTGCTGACAACTGAGGAAGTCTGCCTTTGAGCCGCACCTTGAGGGGAGCCTCAGTTGGTGTGCCGGAAGCTAGAGCCTTTCCCCGTAGCTTGGCTACGAGAGGAGCCGCCACTTGAGGGGGCTTGCCTTTGAGGCGTATCTTTAATGGATCTTCATTGGATGTTCTGCCTGGAGAAGCTGGCACCTTTGCGCGGAGTTTGACTATTATAGGGTTCGACGTTTGAGGCGGCCTCCCTTTGAGTCGCACTTTTAGGGGAGCATTGATTATCATGTCCACCTCTGAGTCATCTTTGACCTCAGCTTCTGCCTCGTCATCAGCGTCATTGGTTTCATCTTCGAGATGAATTGATTTTTACAGATCAGCATCGATAAAGAAGGCTTCAATCCCTTTGAAGGGATCGACATCAGCAAACTCTATTCGGATGATACCTCTGGTGGACACGTATTCATACATTGATGGAGAGTGGAGGGCACCACCATGTATTCATGTATCCACGGCCATCCCAACAAGATGTTGTAGTTGACGTCTGTATCCACAACGTAGCAAGTCACCTCGGTCTGGAGATCGCCGATGTGACACTTCAAGCAGATGTTTCCCAGCGGCTCACTCTTACTGGCATTGAAGCCACTGATGGTAGTGTAAGACGCTGTCAGGCGATGCATCGGGATCCCCAATGTTTGAAGTAGAGTTCGGGGGATGTTGCTGAGAGAAGACTCAGGGTCGATCTGCATTCGATCCACCTTGATGGCACCGACATACCCTGTGTAATACAGGGTCTGTTGTACCTGTTGTTCTTGAGAAGCATATCATGTTGAGTGAATATGATTTTGGGGATGATCTCTCCCATATTATGGCAGTACGGACATGCTGTAGGATCATCGTCAGGCTGCTTGACCTGACTGATGAAAGACTCGGCGTCCTTCAGGGCTTCGCTGAGAGCCTCCCGAGTATCTTTGGATAGGCGGAGGAGCTCGAATAGGGAAAGCCGTGCTGGAGTACTGGCCAGTTGTGCCAGTATGTTGAAGTTGTGGGGCTTGGCTAACCCCAAAATGTTATCTTTTCGAAGAGGCCTGTCGAAGCGGGCCTCCTTCTGCTTTTGTTTATCAGCTACAGGAGGTTGAGATGAACCTTCTCCTTGGCCAGCTGGGGTGATGATAGGAGGTGTCACTTCGGACGAAGCCTCCTCTGGCTGGGCGTTCTGCTGTGAACGCGTTTGTACGGGCAGTGCTTCTTCAAGGAAGGAAGTCACCATTCAGCAAAACTTGGTCTTCTTGCCTTTGCTTTTGGAGGTAGAGGTTACCCCCGGTTGAGTCAGCTCTGGAACGAGATCCGGGTGAACCTACATGATCTCTCCTTTGGATGTTGTGAGTGGTGTGAGCCCACCCACGTTGTCACGGGATGGTGGAAGGTTGACTACTTCCATTGTCGTCTTTGGGATGGGGACAACGCCATCTTGAGCAGTGGTAGGCGGTAAAGTGTCGAACTGGAGCGACACCATGTTGGCCGAGACTGTCTTCTCCTCGTAATTGACTGAGATGACTGTCACGACCCGCTACCCAAATTGTTGGGTCGGGCCGAGCCATGTCCAGCCTACGCTTGGTTAAAGCATAGTAAGCTGTTCTAGGAGATAGACAAGATGATACTAAGTGTGCAAACAGACATATATTAAAGCATTTTAAGAGTTCATCACAACACAGCTTATATTGACAAAAACAAATAAGTTTTATAGGTTATTACACTTTCAAAGTAATAACTGGAGACAAGGTCCAGTAACCAAGTAAAAGTTGTAACAACACAAGCCTAAGTCTAAAACAGGAAAGACAACTAAGCAAGGTTCTCCGCTGGGGCCTCTTTTGGATCAAAGGCCAGGTCCTCTAAGGCAGTCCCGTAGTAGGTATCACATAACATTTCTTCCTCGGATAGTGTACCTACAACGTTATCCTGTCAGGACGGAAGCAAATGCTGATTCTACAAACAGAATATACTGAACATGAAATAAAAAGAGATGTAATAACTGGATTCATGTCATGGCACAATCTATCATATAATATCACAACTATCATGTCAAGGATACATTTGTCATGGCAACACATGCATATATATTATTTAAAACTGGAGCAGTTACGTGATCTGTCAATAGGTATAGAATGTACCGGTGTACAAACCATAAATCTGAAATGTACATATGTACAAGTAACAAGCATAGGTGTACATCCATACAAAAATGTGGGATAAGGCCTATGATAAGGTTCACATATACAATGCGACCTTACTCGGTACATACTTACGGAGAAAGGGGCATGATCACGTACTCAACTATCAGTTTCTTCCATGTCCCAGTAACCATCATGTGAGGTATACAAGAGCTTTTCTAAGCATATAAAGATACTGTGAGTAGTATAGAGTATGTGGAAGATACTGAGAGCAGTATAAAGCATGTAATGATATGACTTGCAGTTCCAAGAAACAGTATTTTAACATGGTTCATTCACAGTTCATTATCATATGCAGTAAATAAAGTTTGTAGGGGTACTTACCTCGAGTAAAACAAGGATATGAGATAGCAGGTATAAATGTCTGGTGTCCTGTCAAATTGATACAATCCCAGCCTCTAAGCTATGTTCAAGATTACACTAGTGTTGTGACACGGCTCCTAATAGGATACTAGCTAAGCGATGCTCTAGCAGTCCAATGTGGGGTATTACAACATCTAAAACAACAAGTGGGGTCTCTATTCTAATATAGGGTAAGATCCCGATACTAAAATATTCCAAAAACCCACAAAAACACACAAGTTAATATTAATCAATTAATTATTCAGACTGTATATTATGTTCCAATAATTATTAAGATAGTTAAATAGTCTTAATTTACATGAAACAATATACCAATTTGATCCTTGTTAATTATAGTGATTTATTATAAATTTTCTGGAATTTATAATCCAGTGTAAGTATTTATTAAAAATCAGTTTACAAGTGTACATTGAAAATGAGTTCTGGTTTCCTATTTTTAGACAGTGGCAAAACAATAAATTAAATCCTAGAAAAATTATATTAAATTATCTTAAATAACATAGTATTTTATAATATTTTTTTTGGAATTTATTCAGCATTAAAAGTTGTCTAAAAATTCAAATATCATAAAACATAGATTATGATATTAAATAAATAATTATTTAATTTATTTGTCCACGTATTTGAAATTGAACCGAAGTCTAGATACGGAACCCGAGGCCATGAACCAAGTCCAACATGACTCGACTAGATCTCGAATATGCGTAGGCTCACCCAAGTCCACTCAACCCATGCTAGGTTTGGACTTAGAGTGGTCGATTGCACAAAATACGTAAAATTGTAAATAAATACGAAATTTAAATACATGTAGGTAAATAAATTAAATTGCAAAAATTGAGAGCGTAAATATTACAGTATAGGCACTGTATTTATAAAATACATATTACAATATAGGTACTGTATTTATTTATATATTATAGTACATATACTGTATTTATAGAGTACATATATAAATATTACAGTATAGGCACTGTATTTATATTGACATAATTTAAATGACATAATTTAAATAACAGAAATTAAATAACAGAATGGAAATGGCAAGATTAAAATATAACTATAATTTAATATGAGGTGTTTATCAAAAACACAAAAGGAAATTAAATTTTACAATGATATTATTTTATCATATTATATATATATATATATATATATATATATATATATATATATATATATATATATATATATATATATATATATATATATATATATATATATTAGTAATTTAACCAAAATACAGAAAATATAATTTATGCAGAAAAATACAGTATTCACAGTATTTATACAGTATTTATATTAATATATACATTACATATATATATATATATATATATATATATATATACAAATCAACTAAAAATCACTCAAACAATACAAAAGGGGGGGGGGGGGGTTCGAACTAGGCCAGCTGAAGGGGGGGTGTGTTTCGAGCGCCACTCGGCTGAAACAGTTGGACAGTCGAAAACGTGTCCAGTTCGTATCCGAGAGTGTGTCAGCATAAATTTGACACCAATCCTCGTGTCCGAGGGTAGTGTTAAGTTTGCCTCGACGTTCTCTACACGATAAGACGTGTCTCGTGTCGTTTCGACACGAAAGTTCGCCGTGTCAGACCTAGGGCTAGGGTTTTCTTGACGTATAGGTGTCGAGGAGCTACGAAACCTAGGGCAACAGACTCGTCGTGTCGAGATGAACACATTGAGGGAAAGAAATCAAAGAACGAAGAAGAAATGGAGAAGTTGCTTACTCGGCCGGTCGGGCGGGTGCCGGCGGCGTCGAGCTGCGGCGTCGGTTGCGGCTCGTCGAGCTCGACGTGTTGGTGGTTTCATTGGTCGAAGGCGAGATCGGATGGCCGAGATAGGGGGTCGCCGGGGTTGATCGTCGGCGGCAGCGCGTGTATCAGACAGAGTATCAAAGGAAATTTTTAAATATTAAATTTGAGGATTTTATTACCAATAATTAAAATTGATTAGAAATTTAGTTTTTCTCCTTGGGAAGTGTGTCTATTTATAGGGAAGCTTTATTAGGGCAATCTAACCATGGTTAATTACTAACTCAACCCTAGGGTTAAATATTTACCATTTTGCCTTAAAGGTGAGAATGCAACTTTTATGGTAGCAGTTTTTAAATTACCAAAAATTCAATTGGCGTCCAAACGACTCCAAAAAAATCGCATAAAAATTCTAAAATTAATAGTAAAATACTTAAATATAATGGAATCAATTTGGGGCAAATTTGGAATTATTTTTCATTTAATAATTTTTGGAAAAATAGGGGTTACAATGACGTTCGCCTTGATCATGCGATGTATGTATTCTTTGAGGATGTAGCAGTCTTTAGTTGGATGTCTAACGAACCGATAGTAGTGACAATACCTCGGGTCACCGACTCTGCCTACTTCGTTAGGACACTTGGGATCAGGTAACTTGATTTTGTCGCCCTGCTTCAGCATCTCGAAGAGCTATAAGGTATCCTCATCGTGGAAGGAGTAGACCATCTTCAGTCGTGGCACGGTAGAAGGCCTCTGGACAGGACCTTGCATGCTATTAGGCACATTGACAGTTAATGCCTATGTCTCCTTCGCTTCGCAGCTGCTACTGTTGGTTGCATGCCGTTTTCCTTTATCGTCGAAGGTAGGGAAGTTAACCCCCAGAAGGCGAGCATTACGTGCCTTCTTTTCAGCAGCTTCAGCTTCAATGATCAATGCACTCCAATCAAGCGGGGGAGTGAAGTTGAGCCAGAGCTTGATTGCAGGGAGCATGTTCATGCTGCATGTTCCGATAAGTGTGTGTTCCGGCATGCCCAGAGGCAACCTTAGACATGCTTGTCGAAAATGTTCGATAAAGACTCGAACGATCTCACTCTCACTCTGCCGCACTTCTATGAGAGACGATATGGTCATGTCTCTCCCTCCGTCGTAGAACCGATCAAGAAAGAGGCGTGTCAAGTCATCGAAGGATGATATGGAGTTGTCAGGAAGACTGCAGTACCAGTCGTAGGTGACTCCCTTCAAAGCCCCGACAAATAGGATCGTGAGCAAGGCGTCTTCTTTTGGGAGATGCCCCATCTGAGACTGAAAGTAGGTCAGGTACCGGTGAGGAGAATCCTTCCCGTCGTATGGCGTCAGTATTTGCTGTTTATACTTGGGGGGATAAACCACTTCACTTTATTCCATTCGAGGGGGTAAGGTTGTGGGAGTCCCATCTTCTGGCGATCCTCCTATCTATTTTGGGCCTCAAAATTCTTGTGCAGGTCTCTGACCATCTCAACCAAGTCTTCTGTCGAGATAGGAGCAGGTAAAGGCGGTATGGCCTGAAGCTGGATATTGGAAGGAGCTGACGCTCGCGGTGCAGTGTGGTGCTCCGCCCCTGAAGATACCCGTTGAGGGGGTATAGTTGAATCTTTGTTGGCCCTTGGATCCGGGCTGGTGGAGACAGGTGCCCTTGCCAGAGTGGTTCGAATGTCGAACACCGCCTGGGTCAGGATTTGCATGGAGGCAGAGAGGGTTTTGAGACTCCCCTCAAGAGTGTCTATGTGCTGCACGATGTCTAGCGCTGGAGCGTCTGATTCTCCTTCATCACCACCCCCTGCCATGTAAGCTGTCATGACATGGGTGGAAGTGGATGGATCGGTCGAGGCTTCGCTTTCGACCTCGCTTTCCTGTAGAGGGGCTTCTTCTTCTGAGGCCTCGTGTTGGCTACCCCTGTAACTCCTCTTCCCAGAATTTTGATAATATATTTTTTATTTTTTTATTAAATGGTGATTTTTAGAATTTTTTTATAAATAATTATTTAGTTAATTATTACGATAAATGGCTTTAGCTATGGTGGAGTTTTGATGTACAAGACGGCTAGAAATCATGGCACAGATAGTGTAGTGGCGTGCCTTGACTAGTGTGTAACACCCAGTTTTCCAAATGAGGATAATTTTGAACTTTTGTAATTATAATTATTATTTATTGATATTTATATTACATTATGAATTTTGGTGATTTTTAATCAATTTAATATTGTTTTAAGTCATGACTTGTGATTTTGATGTACTGCTAGTGAAACCCTAGAGTGTCTGACCTAGAGCCTAACCATGTGATTGGGATATTTATTTGTTATTTTTAGCCTAGGTGTACTTTGGTCATTTTGACTTATTGGAATTATTTGATTAATTATTTGAGTGGTGATTGTTATTTTTGACTTTGACTAGCTGAGACTTGTAGGCTAACCTAGATGTTGACTCTAGCTATAGTGACTTGGTTAGCATGGTGAGACCCTAGTCTAACTTAAGTTAACCCAATTTTAGTCATATAGAATCAAGTTTGAATAGGAAAAATAAAGACTAGGTTCATGACTTATGACTCTTTTCAGAGTTTGAATGTGCGGTTTAAATTCAATTTTATTTGATAAATTCTATGGTTAACATGTTAGTTAGGATACTGTACATGTTAGGATCATGTTTGGTTATTGATTTTAGGTTTTCGAAATTGATTTAGGCATGCTAACTATAAACTGAACTGTCCTATGTATTTCCTGAAAACTGCTATGTATATTGAATTCGATTATTCCTGGGAACACTGATCATTACACTCACACATTCCTGAAACATTTATCTACTGTTTCACATTGTACTTTGTTTCAATCACCCTCACACATTGACATATTGCACTACCATTTCCTGAGACACATTGGTGTAACCTCCTTTAATTGAATTCTTGGATATTTTTAAAATTTTGTATTTTTTAACTCTGAATTTTTCTGAATCTCGAAAAGCATGCAATTCTATTATTAAGAAATATTTTCGACCGTAATTGTTATCGGTCCTTGGCGGTCCTTGGGTTACTATTTTATGCGATTTCATCCTATTGGAATTTTCCTGTCCATTTTCTTTAAATCAATAAGTTAAAATTATTGTTCAATAGGAAGAAATGTTATTGAATTATGAATTTCAAAATATAATTATTACTAAATAAATAATTGTTAAATATATATATAAATAATTAGTGAATAAATTAGTGTTATTTAAGTCATTAGAAATATTGGCTAAGTTGTAATTAGCCCATTTGTAAATTAAGTAGTAACTAGGAATTAATCAATAATTTATAGCTAATAATTATTAGTGCTAATTAATCAGTAGATGGTGATAATGTTAGGTTTAGCAGTTAGTGTAATCAAGTTAGCTTTTTCACTATTTTTCCTATATTTCTATTACATGTACAATTTTTCTTTAGGGTTTCTTCCTACACTATATATATGCTCACATCCCCAAAATATTACATCTTGCACAAATCCCAAAATTCTAATTTCTACTCACACCAGCCGCCACCCCTGTGGCCGACTTCCCGACCACACCCCCAAAGCAACAGTTCAATCATCACCACTGCCACCGCCCCAACTTTCGGCCACGTCTCCGACATAACCACCGCCCATTCCAGAACACCACCACCGACCAACACCATGACATTCACCACCACAACCATACCACAAATGCCGCAACCGACCATTCCAGAATCTCCACATCACCATCATCATCCCCACCTCTCGCCAGCCACCACCACGGAAAAGATCTACCATCTACAATACCATCCATCACGCCCACACCACCGCAAGGAAATAGAGTGAAGAAACCCTCACCTCGAGCCCAGATCCGTCGCGACCGGCGTTCGGCTTCCTGCCTCCGGCGCCGTGCGTGC
Source organism: Iris pallida (assembly GCA_029216955.1). Lineage (NCBI taxonomy): Eukaryota > Viridiplantae > Streptophyta > Magnoliopsida > Asparagales > Iridaceae > Iris > Iris pallida. The sequence continues at coordinate 4,525,778 of JANAVB010037417.1, forward strand.
CGTCGATCCCGCCCGTTTCGCGCCGCGTCCTCCTCATCCCCACGGTCACCCCGACCAGACCACCACCCAAGCTCCGCCGACCCTGCCGCCAGATCTGGCGCTGACTGCTGCGCCGACATTCCTCCACCGTGAGGCCACGACGGGCTATCCCGGTCGCCGCCACCATACGAACCTGAGGCGCCGCCCTTCTCCGCACGTTGAGTGCCGGAGCCCTGGCCGAAATCGATTGTGAGCTCCTTTCTCCTATTCGTTCTGTTGAGAAATTGGGTGAATAAAGAATGATGGTTGAGTCCATCATTATCATATTTATTCAATTGAGTTTTGACCTTGAGCCCTTCCCCTTTCAACTCTTTATGTTTGATTAAAAAGGAATTTTCTTAGGGTTAATTATTAATAGTTTTCTTTTGGATCAGCTTAGCTGAGACTATGAGCTCAGTGGCATTGACTCCTTTTTCTCTCATGAGTATTTTCCTTTGGGTCTCATGAAGAGAATGTTAGCAGACCTATTGTTTCCCTATTTTATTTTTATTTATATATAGTTAAGTAGAGGATGTAGTGCTTTGTGAAATTGTTTAATTAAAAATTTTATTTGGGGATGGAGAGAATGTTGTGCAGTAGTTCCTCTGTTTCTTCAGATGGGAAGCATCGATTTTCGAGTGAAGCAATAACTTCACAGAAACCCCCCGTCATATTGATAGTGTAACTATTATTTTATTTATTTTAATATTAATTTATTATTATTATTAGAGAATTGTTTCTTTAAATAAAATCCTTCATTATTGGACTCATTATCATTTTAAATTGGCTTATATTGTTTGGGCTGTGGGCCCTAACAACTGATTATTGTCTAGGTTTATAAGTTTGGCTTTTGATATGGCTTATATATATATATATATATATATATATATGTATATATATATATATATTTTTATTTTTTTTATGTATGTATGAATTTGATAGGTTTTGGGCCACAAATTTGAGATTAGTATATTTATGGTAAATTTTTAGTTATGAGTTTTACATATAGATTATTTCAAATAATTTCCAGATAAATATATGTTATAAGTTAAGGAATTATTCTTAAAGAAATGATTTATTGGTTTCAATTGTTAACTGGGAATATTTTATAAATAAAATATACTTATCAAATATTATAAATAATTTTCCAGGGTTTAAAATATTTATTCAAAATATTATGATTAACAAAAATATAGTTCTAAAAATGTTATAAATGACTTAAAGGCTTTTTCTTAGAATTGGCTAAATAGCCATTAGAGTTTATTTTATGTAAAACGGGCTTCTGGCCCAGATATTGTTCTATTAACCAGAAGGCTATGGGCTTAGTATTACAAGTTAAGATTTAGCCTGAAACCTCTAAGTTAATAATAATACTTTCTAAATATTATTTTGGGTTCAATATTGTTAACAATAATTTTACTTAATTCCTGGATCAATTTTCTTTTTATCTTAATCACGATTATTATAGTCGTTTTCCTTTTTCGGTTCAATTATCGTACCAAGCTCTGATTTTAGACTTTTATATACCAAAATAGGCTTTTTGGACTATTCTGGACTCATTGGGACTGCCCTTGTCGTCGTTTGGGACCATCTTGTAGAGCATAGCATTGTACCTACCTCGTGTCGACACGTCGTATCGCGTACGTTGACTCCAACCAAATCAAGGCGAGTACATTCTCTGACCGTTTCATACTTGCTAGGACTATATTTTTGCTCTAGATTACTTTACTTGATGCTGTCACGATGGAAACACGGATTAGTACTATATGGATCTTTTCATACGATATTATCCCCCTCGGGAGCATCAGATACATCATGTCATGTGCGTTTCACTTTCATCATGTATTCTTGTGCTTTCACCATTCATGTGTACTCTCGTGATTCATGTACTCTTATGTTCACGGAGCCCCCATGTTTATATTCATGTGCACCCATTTATAGGCTCCTATGTGAAATCATGTACAATAACATAACTTGAACGAATCCTTGTGTATTGATTAGGGTACGGGGGAGTATAAATAGTCATGTGGACAATTTCCAAAATAGTGTAGCCATGTACAACCTTTCATGTTTATTATCAAGCCGTTCACATGTCTAGCTTGTACTCTAAATCACTAGTTCACTGTAGCTCTTTACTTATAGTAGATATTTCATTACAGTCTTCTCTTTTACTCATGTATACTCTTCAGCGTTTCATGTATTTTACTCTATTGCCTGTATTATATTCCTGTCATAATATGAACTGCGTGAGATGTACTGTGCTCGCTCCCGTCCTGACTGGACCTGTTGATAAATTTTACAGATAGCTTGGAGATTACCTACTAGCCTAGAGGAGACACAGTAGAGGTTGGAGTAGATAGCTAGAGTTTTTTTTTTTTTTTCTGTTGTCTTGAGCTGTATTTACTCTATGGATTAATGTATTTGAGATTGAGATGTTTTCTGGATTTGTGATATCTTAGACACTTAGACTTCTATCTGATGTATCTCTTTGTAGATTTTAGTTTATCTATCTATCTTTTATCGTATTCTACCTTAGATGTGATTGAGACTGTATTCTGCTATGTCACCTCCATTCGGAGTGTATATACTGTACAGGTACCTTATATTATTAGATGATTGACCTAGGACAGCGTTCTACCGTCGACACTGCGACGCAGGCTGGACGTACCCACTTTTCGTGCCCTTACTCTAGGGTGCAGGTTGTGAGACGTTTTTAGTGGTGGCCCATGCAGGTCGAGATTATGTAGTGGTATTCGAACTAGAGTATCACTACAGCCTGCTGTAGGATTATGATATATTTTTTAAGGTACTCAATCACATTTAGGATTCCTTGAGAGATTTCTGGGATGACCCTTGAGAATCTCATTATAAAATATCTCAAAATTTGATTCTAACGGTTTATATTTACCCTTTTTTTTGGTTAGTTAATGAATTTGATTTTTGGTATCCCTTGTTGATTTAAATTTTTGTCAAGATAGAATTATATGGGCTGAGTCATCTCAGTTATGGAATCTAGTCTTCTACAGTCACATTAGCCAGCCTGGTGAGGACATATAGTCTGATTTTGAATATATTTCTCGGGTGTGGAAATTTAAAGTTTTCGCAGCCAAGCTAGCGGCATCGCAAAAATTTTAAATACCATGATTCTAGAGGTATGTGCCTTAGTTGAGGACTTTGTGATTATTGTAGCCTTGCTTACTAATATGACGAAGATTTAGAGTACCATGATTTTGGATAGACGCATATGATTATCAGATTGTACCTTAAATACTTTTGAATATGTTTTCTATACTTTTGTTTCAATCTTTCAAAAAAGAATTATTGTTTTGTTTTGTTTTGTTTTGCTTCTCATTATTTAACTTAGGAGTAGGAGTAGGAGTAGCTTTAATTGTTATTATAAACCTTTGTGTAACTTCTTGCTATGAATTTCTTCATAATACAATTAATCGATGATTTTGCAAGACCTTATCTTGGATTTGATATTATAGTTCTGGTTTCAAAAATGGTTCCTTCTTTTAAACAGATACGCAGAACATATTCTATTATCATTTCTCTTCCTGCCAATATTTTATTACCATCATTCTTTGTCTTATATAACTGTCCTGATTACATCAATCCCCTGTCTCGTATCTAATTCTGTCAGCTATACTTTGAAACCCTTGAATCTTTATATCATTTTACCTAAAAATGTTGAGGAAGTGACATAAATCATCTAGTTCGAAAATGACGTAATTGGTTATCATATGATAATTTTGTAGGAATCAAAATATTGGATGTCAAATATGAAAAATTTGAGATGGAGATGTGGTAAAGGTTTAGAATGAAATCTAGAGATAAATGTTATCAATTTAGAAACAATCACAGAAAATTTTGGTTATGAATAATTCCTGGATGTATTTCAAAAACTAATGAGGAAATTAAAGGTCAACCTAGTTTTGAGAACTTGGAAAATCTTGGTTATTGATTCTTGGGAACTTTTACTCTAAGGCTATGTAGAAATTTAGTAATAGAAAAAAAAAAGAATTTAATTGTATTCAATAATTATACGAAATTGAATTAGATATTGTAAGAGGGTGACTAGAGACAGAGAAAACATAAGGATTTTAAATTATAGGAATTATTTTTAGATGATTGAGGGAAATTATAGAATTTAAAAAGGATAATATTTGAAGGTGAACGTTGAAGAAAATATGAAGGTTGATTTATAAATAAGAATAAATTTTGTATGACATAGTGGTATTGGAGTTGAGTAAATACGAGACCTGATTTAAACAAGTTCAAGGATTTCATAAACTGGATTTAGAGTTTCAGATCTAAATTAGGACGAGGTGAAAGAATTTGGAAATTTGATTAAATGAATAAGTGTTGATTCCTAAATAAGAGGGATATGCTTCATGGGAAATATTTTAAAAGTTTGGAATTTTGTCTATGGTGATCATGGTAAAGGGTTAGATGACTGAAGGTTATAAAATCTTGGTGGTGGGCATATAAAGGTTGAATTTTCATATCATAACTTGTGAGATAAAGATACGATTGGCAAATTATGACCAGATGAACTTAATAAAATCAGAGATAGATGATTAACTTGACTTCCCTACGAAATCTTGCCACTTGTTTTCCTTTAAAATGAGAAATTTGACTTATTCCATATCTTTGAATCACCCTTTAAAAGTTTTCAATATCATTGAATCCTAGCTCCCTTAATCACGACCAATCGACTTTGATCATCTTTTCTTATCATATTAATATTTTTGGGTCGTACTCAATTGAATTAAATTTAATTGTGACCTGAATCTCCATTCTTGTATGCTCGTGCTCAAAACTTTGATTTCGTTCATAACAAACCTAAATTCCATTTTAACCAAGAATTGATTAGCCCTCATCATGTCAATATTTTAATTTTGATCATGATTAAACTTCGATACCAATACCACTCCTGCGTAAAACTCCTATTTATACTCGAAAATGAATAAGTTCTATTCCAATCACGATTAAGCTTCATAATATCATTGATCATACCAAAATTTCATGATTGATCGTGCCTAGACTGCTATCGTACTCTTCGTCATATCTAAATACTATTTGAACAAGGTTAGACTGACTTTATCTTCGTTCGTGTCGAACTAACGATTATGATCATGTTCGGATTTTAACACTTGTACCCAAACTCTTTTCTGACCATGATTTTACTTCCTGATTATATCTGAACCCCTTGTGATTAGTCAGGCCTAGATGACCTGGCATGACTAGATGACTATGAATCCTATGATCGTAATTTAATGATCATGAATATACGTACCGATTTTGCCTCTGAATCGTGCTTGAATTTTTTTTTTGCCCTTGATCACGGCTATCCGATTTGATTATGAACTTGTCATGTGGTAAATTGAGTGATCATATCAGAAATAATTTTTCCATCGTTCCTATGTTCCGATTCTCTAGTCATACGTGCTCAGGTTTCATTCCTATATCATGACTGAGCTTTAAATTTCATCGCTCTATTTAAACGTGCCAAAGTGATTCTAGTCATTCCAAGTTCTTAAGCCTTGATTTCACCTGTGACCAGATGGTTTGATCCTTGGTCACTGATCATGCCAAACGTTTCATTATTCCTAGCGACGCCCAACTGCATCACTTTCGCATTTGAACATGCCTATTAACCATGAATCTAATCTTATCGAGCCTATATGATATTTATCATTCAATACTTAGACCTGATTCTAACTAAATCGTAACTGAACGATTTCAATTTTCTTAGTCGCGACTTTGCGCTTAAATAACTTGAATTTATTCTAAATTGTGCCTAAAACAACCTTGATACCCGGTCACAGCTATATGATTGATTAGTCGTGCCAGAATCTAGACTTTGGTTATGTCTGAACCAATTTCTGCTCCTGCCATAAATTTGATTCTATATATACCCGTGCTTAGGGTTCCAGTCCTAAAGTATACCCAAGTTTTGGTTTAGTAGTCATATCTTGAATCGTGCCAAAACCTAGATCATTTCTAGATTTTAAATCACGATCGAACTCGGATCCTATTCCATGACTTAATTAATCATGCTCATTAGATTTTCGATCGTGACAAAATCACTAGTCGTGCCTAAGTCAATTTGAAATTTATTATCTTGATCATGCCAAAGTTATTGTTCTTGATCGTATCCAAGATATTGCCTAAATTATCTACCATGTTTTAACTCCCCTGTCAATCTTTAATTTCGATGACAAAATTTCTTTAAGAATGGTAGATTTGTAACCTCCGTTAATTGATTTCTTGGATATTTTCAAAATTTTGTATTTTTTTAACTCTGAATTTTTCTGAATCTCGAAAAGCGTGCAATTCTATTATTGAGAAATATTTTTGACCATAATTGTTATCGGTCCTTGGCGGTCCTTGGGTTACTATTTTATGCGATTTTATCCCATTGGAATTTTTCTGTCCATTTCCTTTAAATCAATAAGTTAGAATTATTGTTCAATAGGAAGAAATGTTATTGAAATATGAATTTCAGAATATATTTATTACTAAATAAATGATTGTTAAATATAAATATAAATAATTAGTGAATAAATTAGTGTTATTTAAGTCATTAAAAATATTGGCTAAGTTGTAATTAGCCCATTTGTAAATTAAGTAGTAACTAGTAATTAATCAGTTAATTTATAGCTAATAATTATTAGTGCTAATTAATCAGTAGATGGTGATAATGTTAGGGTTAGCAGTTAGTGTTAGCAAGTTAGCTTTTTCACTATTTTTCCTATATTTCTATTACATGTACAATTTTCTATTAGGGTTTCTTCCTACACTATAAATATGCTCACATCCCCAAAATATTACATCTTGTACGAATCCCAAAAACCTAATTTCTACTCACACCAGCCGCCACCCCTGTGGCCGACTTCCCGACCACACCCCCAAAGCAACAGTTCAACCATCACCACTGCCACCGCCTCAACTTTCGGCCACGTCCCCCACATCACCACCGCCCATTCCAGAACACCACCACCGACCACCGACCAACACCATAACAATCACCACCACAACCATGCCACAAATACCGCAACCGACCATTCCAGAATCTCCATATCACCATCATCGTCCCCACCTCTCGCCAGCCACCACCACGAAAAAGATCCACCATCTACAACACCATCCACCACGCCCACACCACCGCAAGGAAATAGAGTGAAGAAACCCTCACCTCGAGCCCAGATCCGTCGCGACCGGCGTTCGGCTTCCGGCCTCCGGCGCCGCGCGTGCCGTCGATCCCGCCCGTTTCGCGCCACGTCCTCCTCATCCCCACGGTCGCCCCGACCGGACCACCACCCAAGCTCCGCCGACCTTGCTGCCAGATCTGGCACTGACAGCTGCGCCGACATTCCTCCACCGTGAGGCCACGACGGGCTATCCCGGTCGCCGCCACCATACGAACCTGAGGCGCCGCCCTTCTCCGTGCGTCGAGTGCTGGAGCCCTGGCCGAGATCGACTATGAGCTCCTTTCTCCTTTCGTTCTGTTGAGAAATTGGGTGAATGAAGAATGATGGTTGAGTCCATCATTATCATATTTATTCAATTGAGTTTTGACCTTGAGCCCTTCCCCTTTCAACTCTTTATGTTTGATTAAAAAGGAATTTTCTTAGGGTTAATTATTAATAGTTTTCTTTTGGATCAGCTTAGCTGAGACTATGAGCTCACTGGCATTGACTCCCTTTTCTCTCATGAGTATTTTCCTTTGGGTCTCATGAAGAGAATGCTAGCAGACCTATTGTTTCCCTATTTTATTTTTTATTTATATATAGTTTAGTAGAGGATGTAGTGCTTTGTGAAATTGTTTAACGGAAATTTTCACTCAAAGCATCAATATTTATTTAAATTTCAGTCAAAGCACAATTTTTATAATAATTTTGAAAAAAGCACTAAAACGCCCTTACGAAGGGCGTTTTTCTTTTTTTAATTAATTTATTTAACGTCCGTTAACTATCTCATCGAAGAAAAAAAAAGCGTGAAAAAATAATAAAAAAAAAAGGAAAACGCCCTTTCTAAGGGCGTTTTCCTTTTTTTTTAATTTTTTTCACCCGTGAAAAAAAATAATAAAGAAAGGTTTTCCTTTCTCGAGATAGAAAAAACAACAATAAAAAAAACACTAACAGACAATTAAAAAGGGATATCAGTAAACAAAATACAAATAACATTTAAAGCAAATGTGAGTAGCTGCAGAAGGAGAGAGGGCGCGTTAGAGATAGAAAAAGGGTGCGAGAGAGATGGAGAAAAAGAGAGCGGGAGAAGAGGGAAAAGAGGAGGGGGACGAACGGAGAACTTACAGGAGGGTTCGGACGGAGGAACCGAGCCGAGGTGCTCAGCCGGGAAGGACACCGGCGCGGGTCACGGAGGCGCAGAACCAATGGGGCTCACTGGCCGCGACGTCGCGCGTGGAGGCGACGATCACCGGGTGGTCCGATTTGGACTGGCTATGCCGCCGAGGAGGATGCCCGTGCGAGAAGCTCTTGCCGGGGGAAGGGCGCTGCTGTGTCCACCGGAGATCGGTGAACGGCGAGGCTTGACCACCGACGACTAGGGTATTAGGCCATTTTCCATTATTTTTAAATATATTTTTTTTCAGTTACTTACTCCTTTAGCCATCGAACGGAAAAAAAAAAAAAAATATGAGAACGGCCACGCGGCGTCGCGCAAAAAATACACGTCAGCAAAAACGTACTGGCAAAACGCCCTTCGGAAGGGCGTTTCGCTTTTTTTTTTTTCTTTTCCCACGTTGACGGAGGATAACGGAGGAGTTTAAAAAATTATTTTAAAATGAAGAACGCCCTTCGGAAGGGCGTTCTTGTGCTCTAGATATAATATATCCAAACTTTATGCTCCACGTACAATTTTACAAAAGTATTATGCTTTCAGTGAAAATTTTCCATTGTTTAATTAAAATTTTTATTTGGGGATGGAGAGAATGTTGTGCAGTAGTTCCTCTGTTTCTTCAGATGGGAAGCATCGATTTTCGAGTGAAGCAATAACTTCACAGAAGCCCCCCGTTATATTGATAGTGTAACTATTATTTTATTTATTTTACCATTAATTTATTATTATTATTAGAGAATTGTTTTTTTAAATAAAATCCTTCATTATTGAACTCATTATCATTTTAAATTGGATTATATTTGTTTGGGCTGTGGGCCCTAACAACTGATTATTGTCTTGGTTTATAAGTTTGGCTTTTGATATGGCTTATATATATATATATATATATATATATATATATATATATATATATATATATATATATATATATATATATATATATATATATATATGAATTTGATAGGTTTTGGGCCACAAATTTGAGATTAGTATATTTATGGTAAATTTTTAGTTATGAGTTTTACATATAGATTATTTCAAATAATTTCCAGATAAATATATGTTATAATTTAAGGAATTATTCTTAAAGAAATGATTTATTGGTTTCAATTGTTAACTGGAAATATTTTATAAATAAAATATACTTATCAAATATTATAAATAATTTTCCAGAGTTTAAAATATTTATTCAAAATGTTATGATTAACAAAAATATAGTTCTATATAAATGACTTAAAGGCTTTTTCTTAGAATTGGCTAGATAGCCATTAGAGTTTATTTTATGTAAAACGGGCTTCTGGCCCAGATATTGTTCCATTAACCAGAAGGCTATGGGCTTAGTATTACAAGTTAAGATTTAGCCTGAAGCCTCTAAGTTAATAATAATACTTTCTAAATATTATTTTGGGTTCAATATTGTTAATAATACTTTTACTTAATTCCTGGATCAATTTTCTTTTTATCTTAATCACGATTATTATAGTCGTTTCCTTTTCTCGGTTCAATTATCGTACCAAGCTCTGATTTTAGACTTTTATATACCAAAATAGGCTTTTTGGACTATTCTGGACTCAATGGGACTGCCCTTGTCGTCGTTTGGGACCATCTTGTGGAGCATAGCATTGTACCTACCTCATGTCGACACGTCGTGTCGTGCACGTCGACTCCAATCAAATCAAGACGAGTACATTCTCTGACCATTTTATACTTGATAGGACTATCTTCTTGCTCTAAATTACTTTACTTGATGCTGTCACGATGGAAACACGGATTAGTACTATATGGATCTTTTCATACGATGTTATCCCCCTCGGGAGCATTAGATGCATCATGTCATGTGCGTTTCATTTTCATCATGTATTCTTGTGCTTTCACCATTCATGTGCACTCTCATGATTCATGTACTCTCATGTTCATGGAGCCCCCATGTTTATATTCATGTGCACCCATTTATGGGCCCCCATGTGAAATCATGTACAATAACATAACTTGAACGGATCCTTGTGTATTGATTGGGGTACGGGGGTGTAAAAGCATGAAAAATAATAAAGAAAGATCCATGCGGCTAGGGAACCCCATGCGGCTCAGATAGCCCATGCGGCTCAAAGATTCATGCGGCACGAGGGACTATGCGGCTCAGGACGTTCCATGCGGCTCAGAAGAGAAGACCCGTGGCTTGTAAAACAGTTTTTTCCTCCGTCCTATACTGCATTAATTACTTTGACGGCTGACCACTCTGACAAAACGACAGGCTTGACACAAAGAGGCAATTATGACTCTGGCATAATGACAGAATCCTAGGAAATCAAAGAAAATCTCTGGCACAACCCCCCGAGATCCAGAAAACACCAAGCAGCCTAGACACGTGGACAGTCATATGCGGCTCGAGCGGAGACTCCCCATGCGGCTCAGGCCGAAGTTGCCCTATGCGACCCAGATCGAAACAGCCCTATGCGGCTCACAAGGATCATCTCCATGCGGCTCACTACCCATTATATGGTCCAGATTATCATGTGCGGGCCACTCCCCAAGCTGCCCTGACACGTAGCCAGGCTTATGCGGCTCGAACTTTATGCGGCCCAATCCTTATGCGGCTCAGTGACTCCCAGGACACGTGTCATAAAGCCAATCAATTTTCCAGATTTACTGCAATCAAAGATTGGGTCAAATCCCAATAATCTGGGACACGTGGCAGGAGAATGAATTAAATTTATTCATTCAGATTCGCAGACATCATCGGATCATCATAAGGGAGATTTATTCCAATCAGCATTAATTACTGAGAGGATTTGGCACAATCCATATCAATGGCCCAGATCCATTATACTCAAAATTAATGGCCCAGATTGATCAATCAACTGGCCGCCGCCACTTTAAGGGGCAATCACTGTAAACCCTAATAATGTCCCCCCATTCTTATAAATAGCAGGGTGCCATTCCCTTGAAACATATACATATGCACACATACATACAGGGAGAGACCCTTTTTCGAGATCAGAGAGCACCAGAATACTTGGAGAGAAGAAGCAGAGAGAGAGCAAAGAGAGCATTTCTTCCAACGCCAAGCAATCTTCTGGAGCCAAGGCTGCATACCGATCGTCCAAGGAATAAGGCAGAGCTGCCGTCGCTTTCCCGAGCCTCTATCGTCACCCCCTAGAATCTAAAATAAACAATTGTACTTAGACTGCTGTACCTAGGTTTTCGTCCCTAGGCTTTCTTTGTACAAGCGAGTTTGTAACGTGAAGTATCCAGTCCTCTGATAATTGTTCTGCTCTTTTATATTTTATGGCAAACACGATGGCGACTCTGCTGGGGAGAAACTTCTCCACGGCTAAGGAGTTGGTGACGCAATCAGATGCAGCCAAGCTTGGCTCCACGCAGCAGAAGATGGTCGTCCGTTTCGACCAACAGGTGTTTGAAGAAATGCTCTCTGAAGGAAGTGCTGGCCCGATCCAGAAGCAAACCGGCACAAAGAAAGCTCGCTGCGAGTGGAGGCCAAAATCATTTCCTTATCCGCAAGCTCTGGACGGGGTACTCTCTGTTACCCGAGACGGCGAAGGCGATTCTCATACGGCTCCACTTCGAGCCGTAGAGCACTCTGCTGTCCCCAAGTCCGGCAAAGGAAAGCACTACGATGCTGGACTTGCAGGGACAAAGAGTGATTCCATGTACCCCAAGAAGGAGCCGAGCACTCCTGTGGCCAAATCTGCCAACCGCATACAGGAGGCTCATACAGCTAGATCATCCAGCCGCATGAAGAAAACTCATGCGGCTGAGACTCCCAGCCGCATGAAGAAAACCTATACGGCTACGTCTGCCAGCCGCATGAAGACTACTGATGACAGCCGTATGACGCCTATTCCACGCGGCTCTGTCTTCGATCGCCTCTCTTATGGTCCTGATCTCTTGTGCTCCCAAGAAGATATGTCTGACTCTCTCCAGTATCACCTAGACTCTTCCTATTATGTGCCCTTACACATTAGAGCGAAGAAGCCTAGGGCAGCGCGAGCTTGGCGAGTTCGGTCCGTTGATCTGACCTCTGACCATCCGAGCGTCCCGTATACCGTTATGCGGGCCTCAGATGGGAAGTTATACAGAACCACTCGAGTCCAGCCCCCGGCGGCAGACGGACAAAGAGGTTCGCAAAAGTCTCCTAAAATCCAGAGAGCAAACAGGGTCGACCCAGACCCATCTGACTTGCATGAGGCCATCCTCCACAAACGCAAGGAAAGAAAAAATGCATCAGGGTGCAAAGAGTCCTCCCACGGACGCCACTGCACCTAAGTCATCGTCAACTGCTGCTGCAATAATGCGACGGTACAAGAAGATCGGCAGTCCGTCTTCCAAAGACTGCAATAGCCATCTTCAGAAGACGAGGCACTTCTTGTCGTCTCCTGCAACTCTGCTCAGAAAGTCCCCGCCGATGGGAGAGGGAAGAAGACCAGTGCTCCCAGCCCGAATATTTTAACCACTTCGACTAAAAGATTATCGTCTAAGCGGGCGCCCACCACCGGAGTTTTCCAAGGTACTCGCTCTAAGACAAAATCTGCCACAGTGGAAGGTTCGTCGTCCACAACACAGAGGGTTGCTGGGAATGGGGGTAGCACTCCTCCAAACCTCCACGACAATCCGATGTTCCAAGAAGACGAGCCGGAGGGAACAACCCTCCCCTCAGATAAAACGAACCCCGACGTCCCCGAGGACGTCCACAACTCCCAAGACAAGGCAATTTCGAAGACTGGGGGTACTGTTCCTTCCGAGTCTGAACCAGACGAGGACATACCCACATACCCCGATGACTTCTTACTACAGGGGTATGATTCGGAGGGTGCTTCCTCCACCGCTCCGTCCATCTCTCCACATGTGAAGACGGTATTCATGACAGACAGCAACCAAGGTGGTTCCAGCGATCGCCAACGCATCGACACGCTCGAAGCCATCTTGCTTGCCTTGGTCAAGTCTGTGGACGAGATCAAAGCGGCCCTTCCAACTCTGCAAGGAGGGACGCCTGGCCAAACAAGCGCGGGACCTGCGGTCAATGCAGACTCGAATTCGGCGACACCAAACTCGGACAACAATCCTCCTAAAACAACGGCCCCCACTGCCGTGGACGAGGCCCGCGAAGCAAGAAGAGAGGTCCAAGAGCTCCGAGCCATGTTTCACGCTCGAGAAAATTCTCAAGACCTCAGAATACGGCAACCATACCCTGCTGCATGGAGGGATGTCCCCTTTCCGCCAAGATATAAGCCGTTCAATATCAATCCTTATGATGGCAAGACGTCAGCAAGTCGGTACATCACTTACTTCGAGGTCACCATCGACCATCTTCTCCATGACGATGCCATTCTCACACGATTATTCATCGGGGCATTGGAGGTGGTCGCCTTCGACTGGTACCGCAACCTGCCAGACAACTGCATCCACTCCTTCGCCGGCTTCAAGCGCATGTTCTTGGAGAGATTCTACGAAGTAGGGCAGGACATCACAATGTCCACCCTCATGGACGTCGTCCAAGGGGAGAAAGAGCTGACAAGAAACTATATCGAACGGTTTCGCCAAACCGCAATAAAGCTGCCATCTGGAAATCCCGATTCCTTCTTGATCGAAATTTGCCAAAAGAGATTGCTCCCAACAATCAGTCTCTGGATGGGCGAAAGTCAATCAAGGACTGGAAGACGTTCATCATCAGCGCCACAAGCGCCGAAGAACGATTGAAGAAGGCTCGCCAATTGGGATTGCATATCTCGGACGGAGAGAACAAGGACAAGCGTCCTAACAATGACAATGGGGGTAGCCCCTCCAAAAATCGGGACAGCAGGGGTAAGCAGGCTATGGTGACCGACATAGCACAGAATCTGAACCAAAGCCGGCCGACAAACAGTGGCCGCAAGTCACCTACTCCTTCGAAGACGGTCACGTCAAGCCCATCTTGGACATGCTCATACAAGGAGACAGGATTTAGCTTCCTCCACCAAGACGAGAACCGCGGCCGGCAGAGATAGAGAACCCAAAGTACTGCCATTATCACCGCTACGTCCACCATGCTACACACGACTGCTACCAGCTGAAACGGTACATCCAAAACCTCATCGATTCGAACGCTCTGGCCATCGATTTCGAAGAGGTAACGGTGGCAGCCAATATGGTGTCAGTACAATTCGGCAGCTTCCCTCCGACGGAAACTCAAGACGGTGTGGTCCCCATCCCTCTGGCGACAATGGAGATTGCTAATCTTCCACCTCCCCGAGATCAGGCTGCTGGTCTAGTGCCCCTCACTATATCACGAGGGGAGGTCATGTGGGTCCATCCAGACTTGGTATCAGAAGTGACTCAGCCCATACCATCTTCCATTTGCAAGAAGAAGAGTGGAAAAGTCAGGTCCTGCCGCACAGTCTCGGCAGATATCGAAGAAGCTACAGCCGTCGTCACTCGGTCTGGGGCACAATCCCAACCCGTGGCTGACAACTCGGCTGAAGACCATCAGCCCACTACAACCGACGCTCCGGGACTGGCTTAGCCTCCGACGACCGACAAGCCTAGGCCGAAGGAGACTCACTTTGACAAATCCCTCCGAAAAGAGGCACCGCAGGGGCTGGAGAGGCCCTACAACTTCGACATCTTGGCACAATTGGCCAACACACCGGCCAAACTGTCATTATAAGAGCTCCTGAGACTCTCGAAGGATGTTCACGCGGCTTTGAGCGATGCACTCCAGAATGCCGACGCCTACCTGGCTCAGGTCTACCTCACGGGAGAGAGCCCGCCTGCAGCTCTCCAAGACAGCGCTTGCACGGGAGCAATGTCCAACATTGTCTTCACTCTGTAGGACATGTTCATCAAAACCAACCTGCACGATCTCCCTCTATACTATACTAGATACATCGGCGACATAAAGGTGGGTCGGATGCACATTGATCCTGGCTCTTCGATAAGCATTATCCCGAAGGGTCTGTTACATCATCTTCGCATCCCAATGCATCGCCTCATACCTACAAGTACCGCCATAAGCGGTTTCAATTCGGGCAGGAGCTACCCAATTGGGAAGATTCGTCTGAAGTACCAAATTGGCGATCTCCAGTCAGAAGTCACCTGCTACGTCATAGATGCAGACACTTCTTACGACATCCTCTTGGGGCGTCCATGGATACATGATTATATGATCATGCCTTCCACGCTGCACCAGTGCTTCAAATATGTCGACAAACACGGCTTCGTGAGGACAGAATTTGCTGATATCGATCCCTTCAAAGGGGTCGAATCCTACTACTCAGACTCCTGCCTATACGAAAAGTCGAAGAGGCACCTTGGTAAAGGAGATGTGCAAGCTCGTACCGAGACAGCCACAGGATCAGAAGAACCTCTGACGATCCACCTTCAAGCTCGCAAACCTGGCAAGTCTGCACCCCTTACCGCCACTCTACGTAAGGACGCAATCAGCCTCTCGGCACAAGAAGAGCAAATAATAATCCGGCTGCCAAGGTCCGGCCAAGTGCCAAGACCCACAACGGAGCCACTGACAATTAGGCTGCCAAGAGTCGGCCAGCCTCAAACGGAGAAGCTCAATTTCTTTGACAAGCCAATGACGATACGCCTTCCCAAGAAGGGTCGTCACCCCGATGCAAGGTCGGGAACTTCTAGCGAACAAACCACTCCCCGTCCAGCATCGAGTACCAAACTGGGGGTCGCTAGTCTGCCAACAACTCCACGCTCTGCGCCACCAGCTGAACCTCTGACGATCAAGCTGTCCAGGTCGTTCTCTCAGTCTTCATTTATACAGGGGACAGCCGAAGAGGAACCGAAGCTAGCCAAGTACGTGGCTGCCCACACTGATGTTCCCTCCACAGATGATGTAATCCCCCTAGAAAAGATACCTTACTTCATCAATAAAGGGCTATCTTTGAACGACCTCGAGCTTAATAACCTTTGTACAATGTATGCTATGGAACACGGTATAGGCACTCACCTACACACACAGGTGACAAATGTCTACACCGCGATCCAGCTTACCATAGTAGAAGACGCTTACCGCATAATCGAGGGAGGGGGCCATCCAATCATCTTCGACCGGAAGGACGATCCGCATCCCTTCACCATAGAAGAAGTCGACCTCGGGTCAGATGCCGAAAGACTGCCCCTGTATCTTTATAGCCTCCAATCCAAATACCTCATACAAAAACAGGGGTATGATCTGGAGACGACGCCAGGCTTGAACTACGGTACTGGACGACGATTAACTTTGAAGCCACCGGTCCCGGCTGGCAAACCACGGGACTACTATAGCAAGACTCGATGTGGATTAGGGTATGTTACACCCACGACGACCCCTGAGAGTTCAGATAAAGAATATGACTGGCATTCACATTCGACCGGGTCACCAACTTCTGACTCAGATATCAGCATCGGAGATATATTCAGACAAGTCTTGTCAGTCAATATGGCATTCGCCGACGCTTATGAAGAAGACGAAGACATCCCTGAAATCCTTGAGTTAGAGCCGTGGGCCCAACAGTTGGATGCACAATGGGAAAAGCGGTTCGAACTGAGAGAACCTCCTACTGAAGATGAGGTTATACAGGTCGACCTCGGCAGCGAATCTTCTCCAAAACCAATCTTCGTCAGTAAAAGCCTAACAGACGAAGAGCGAGAATCGCTGCTGGAACTTGTCAAAGAATACATTGATGCGTTCGCCTGAAGCTATGAAGACATGCCGGGGTTACATCTCGATATTGCTCTCCACAAACTCAATATTCTGCAGGATACAAAGCCAGTCAAGCAACAACAGTGACGCTTCCGCCCGGGCATCATGGATGCGATCGAAGCCGAAGTCAACAAACTCATAGCCAGCGGCTTCATACGCGAGGAGCAACATCCAGACTGGGTCGCCAATATAGTACCAGTCCTCAAGAAGAATGGGAAGATTCGAATCTGCATCGACTTTCGCAATCTGAACGAGACGTGTCCCAAAGATGAATACCCCCTTCCTATCACAGACATCATGATCGACAATACTTGCGGCTTCGAACGTATGTCATTCATGGATGGCTTCTCGGGGTACAACCAAATCAAGATGTCTCCCGACGACGAAAAGCATACATCGTTTCGAACACCGATTGGCACATACTACTACACAGTCATGCCTTTCGGTCTAAAGAATGCCGATGCCACATATCAAAGAGCCATGAGCATCATCTTCAGAGACCACTTACGCAAGACAGTGGAGTGCTATATTGATGACATCGTCGTCAAGAGTCGCTGTAAGGGAGACCATCTGCAGGATCTGAGGACGGTATTCGACCTGATGCGAGCACACAATTTGAAAATGAATCCCACAAAATCCTTCCTGGGCGTATCCAGCGGGAAGTTCTTGGGTTTCATCATCACCGCCCAGGGTATCCATGTAGACCCTGAGAAGACAAAGGCAATCATGGAGATGGGTCCCCCGAGAAATCTCTGTGAACTCAGAGGCCTTCAAGGGAGGCTAGCCTATATCAGGAGGTTCATTTCTAACCTCTCTGGGCGATGTCGACCATTTACCCACCTCATGAAAAAAGGTATCTCATTCGTATACGACGAAGAATGTCAGCGTGCCTTCGACAGCATCAAAAAATATTTGTCGAACCCTCCAGTCCTGGCGGCCCCGGTTGCTGGAAAACTATTCCTGCTCTACGTACGAGCAATAAAGCATTCCCTCGGAGCCCTGTTAGCATAAAACAACGATGCAGGCCATGAGCAAGCCATATATTACCTCAGTTGAATGATGATTGGGCTAGAGCACCGATACACCACTGTGGAGAAGGAATGCCTTGTCCTGGTGTTCGCCATTCAGAAGACGCGACACTATGTCACTGGACAAATAATACATGTGATCTCACGAGTCAACCCTCTCAGGGTCCTCATGACTAAACCAGGGGCACTCAGCTCGTACCTCGCTACATGGGCAATATTGCTGTCCCCTTATCATATGATCTTCGTCCCGTAAAAGGCTGTCAAAGGTCAAGCCCTGGCAGACTTTTTGGCAGCCCAATCGGGTTCGGAGTCCTCCAGAATATATGAAGAGATCCCAGATGAGGTCGCCGACTCGCATGCAACCTCTCACGATGATATATGGCGAATGTTCTTCGACGGCGCTTCGAGAACTGGACCCAAGGGCAACATCGTCGTCGGAGTCGGGGTGGTGCTAGTCTCCCCTTCCGGATTGGTGATTAACCGTGCTTATTCTCTCACAGAACCCTGCTCTAACAATATGGTCGAGTACAATGCTTTGGTCATTGGCCTCCAACTTGCAAGGGAGCTGGGGGTAGAATATCTTGAAGCATACGACAATTCTCAGTTAATCGTCAATCAGATCCGGGGCTTATACGAAGTCCGCCACGAAGACATGATCCCATATCACCAAATAACGATCGACATCATCTCGTCGTTCGAGGGGTTCTTCATCGAGCACGTCCCCAGACTCCGAAATATTGAAGCCGATGCCTTGGCAGGTCTGGCCGCTTCCCTAGCAGTGCCAAATCATACTCATCAATCAGTAGATGTGATAGGCCACGAACTGGTCTGTCCCAAGAACAATATGCAATTCGTGGCGAGTTATTTCGTCCAGACGATCGACGATGCCCCGGATTGGAGACAACCATTCATTGACTTCGTCGTCTACGACATCCTACCCGAGAACCCAAAGGAAGCCACTTCCATCAAAAGGCGTTCTCTACGATTCTTCTATGACACAGAGACGAAGATGCTGTATCGCTGATCCTACGACGGATTATTGCTTCGATGTCTGTCAAACGCAGAAGCCAAAGAAGCCTTACGAGAAGCTCATGACGGTGTCTGTGGGGCCCATCAGCCTTGCCCTAAATTGTAAGACCGTCTTCGCCGAATGGGCTACTACTGGCCTACGATGGTAGCATATGCGATAGACTATACAAGAAAGTGCAAAGCCTGCCAAGTCCACGCGGACTTCATCCACCAGCCATCTGAATTTCTACATCCGACGGTGGCATCCTGGCCATTCGAAGCATGGGGAATGGATATCATCTGTCCGATCGCCCCACCTTCTTCCCGAGGACATCGCTTCATACTCGCAATCACAGATTACTTCTCCAAATGGGCAGAAGTTGTCCCGCTCGTAGAAGTCAAGACTTCAAACGTGATCAGCTTCCTTAAGCATCACGTCGTCTATCGCTTTGGACTGACCCAAAGGATCATCCACGATAATGGTCCGCAGTTTGCAAGCCACGCCTTCTATCGATTTTGCGATAAGCACCGCATTCAGAATATTGCTTCGACGCTATACAATCCAGCAGCAAATGGGTTGGCAGAAGCATTCAACAAAACTATCATCAAGTTACTCAAGAAGTTCGTATCGTCTAACAAACGCGACTGGAACGAGAAGCTTGGTGAATGCTTGTGGACGTACCGTACCACAGTCCGAATGGCCACAGGGAATACACCATTCTCCCTGGTGTACGGGAGTGAGGCAGTTCTCCCATTGGAGACTCAAATACCCTCGCTCCGTGTCGCCCTCACTTATCAATTGACGGCGGATGACAACTACAGACGTCGACTACAAGAGTTAGAGGCCTTGGATGAAAAGTGCCTCCTGGCTCAGCAAAGGATCGAACTATATCAAGCACGCATCTATGGAGCCTTCAACAAGAAGGTTAAAATCAGAACATTCTAAGTGGGCGATCTCGTTTTGGCAGTCCGGAGGCCGATGGTCATGACTCACAAGACCGCCGGCAAGTTCCAGCCGAAATGTGAAGGTCCATTCATCATTGAGGCTGTATTCTCCAACGGTGCTTACCGCCTCTCAAAATAAAATGGAGACTTGCTCAGGTTGCATGTCAACGGCAAGTTCCTGAAGAAATATTATATCTAAACGATATTTTCCAGATTACCGAGTCATGTACCTGCTGGTGCCGCTGAACTCACGACAACATTCCAGATCATCGAGTCATGTACCTGCTGGTGCCGCTGAACTCACGACAACATTCCAGATTACCGAGTCATGTACCTGCTAGTGCCGCTGAACTCACGACAACATTCCATATCATCGAGTCATGTACCTACTGGTGCCGCTGAACTCATGATAATATTCCAGATTACCGAGTCATGTACCTGCTGGTGCCACTGAACTCACGACAACATTCTAGATCATTGAGTCATGTACCTGCTGGTGCCGCTGAACTCGCGACAACATTCCAGATTACCGAGTCATGTACCTGCTGGTGCCGCTGAACTCACATCTCAACATTCCAAGATTATCGAGTCATGTACCCGCTGGTACCTCTGAACTCACATTTCGGTCACTCTCTCAGATAGCAAGTCATGTATGATCAGACCCCTGATCTTTCTGCCTGGAAGAGATCCTCCATCATGATCCATTACCCGCACTCCCAGTGCACAAAAAGGGTAACCGATCCACAAATTTCCAAAACGGCCATGTCCTCATTACCTCTGAGTCGTTTCACCTCCGCCAAAAATAAATCACCCCCTTACATAGAACTTCCATGTCCTTATTACCTCTGAGTTATTCTATGTACCCCCCTCCCCCGTCAAAGAAACCCTCATGCTCACCATGTCCTCAGTACCTTTGAGTAAGTATGTTGGTTCCTTTTTTAACTTGTTGTCCGTATCCAAAACCAGGGTACGTTAGGGACAATGGGTCCACGCAAAATGTCTCAATAAGATGACTAGTACAAAGCAAAAGAGAGAAGCAAATATATTCCATTCATTCAGAAATCGGTTACATCCACACGACTACAAGCAAGTCAAAGAGGTTCTTCATGCAGACAAGAAGAAAAGCGAAACAAAACAAAAACTACAGACAAAAGATAGACATCTACGAGAAGCCCATTAATCCTAGTTGCAGAAGCGCGTATAACATTCCCTCAACCACATCACATATGAAGGATGCAATTGAGGAAGGTCCTCGTCCAGAATAGGAGAATCAGAATTCCCAGCGCTACCACCTTCAGCAGTTTCGATACTTGGAGGGCTGCCATCCCCCTTAGGTGTCGGTTCTTCTTTCATCACCTCCTCCTCAACAGAGAAAGACCCCTGGTTGATGACAGGAGGCTGTGGCTCTTCCGACATTGCAATATCAGCATACGGTAGAGATACTGCAAGAACCAAAGACGAAGAAAATAAAAAACAGTCAGAAGACATTCAGAAAGGTCCATGCGGCTCGTTTAAAGCAACTCTCATACGGCTCGGACGTGGGGTATATCCCCATGCGGCTAAGTCATGAGACGTGTATGCGGACGATGTAGTTTAAGGAGTTCGCGTCAAAGGCTTGTGCACGAAGCAGGCAGCAATGCAGGCTCTGTTAGGGTTTCAAAGTACTCAACCATCTACATAATCCTTACCTTCGATGGCAACGTGAACGTCAAGACGAACGGAAGGCGCGACAGTCGAGGAGGAAGCCAATTTTTTACTCTTCGCCACAACTTTCTTCATAGCCTTAGAACCCTGGGCGCCATCGTTGTCTGATGATCAGAGGAAGAAAACAGGACAGGAATCTGAGTCAAGAAGAGTTTAAGAGAGAAGACCGTCCAAATACCCGTCTATTTATAGACAAGGAGGACCACGGACCGATGCTTCGTACAACGAGATCGACTCTTCGGCTATCGAGCCAAACTTGCCAATTAAAGACTAAGCTCTTGGGACCCTGCTCCAAAAAAGATTTGCATGCATGGCATAATGACGTAGCAAAGAGCCTATGCAGATTCAGATGGCTATACGGCTAAGCCATCTATGCGGCTGAAACTTCCATGCGGCCATGACATCTATGCGGCTAGGACTTCATATGCGGCTAGAAGAGCTTGCACAAAGCCATGCTTCTTATTCAAAGTATTTTAATTTTGCAAATTAAAACTTTGAAGGGGATGTTGTAGAAGCATGGAAAATAATAAAGAAAGATCCATGCGGCCAGGGAACCCCATGCGGCTCAGATAGTCCATACGGCTCAAAGATTCATGCAGCATGAGGGACTATACGGCTCAGGACGTTCCATGCGGCTCAGAAGAGAAGACACGTGGCTTGCAAAATAGTTTTCCCCTCCATCCTATACTGTATTAATTACTTTGACGACTGACCTCTCTGATAAAACGACAAGCTTGACACAAAGAGGCAATTATGACTCTGTCATAATGACAGAATCCTAAGAAATCAAAGAAAATCTCTGGCACAACCCCCCAAGATCCAGAAAACACCAAGCAGCCTAGACACGTGGACAGTCATATACGGCTCGAGCGGAGACTCCCCATGCGGCTCAGGCCGAAGTTGCCCTATGCGGCCCAGATCGAAACAGCCCTATACGGCTCACAAGGATCATCTCCATGCGGCTCACTACTTATTATATGGTCCAGATTATCATGTGGGGGCCACTCCCCAAGCTGCCCTGACACGTAGCCAGGCTTATGTGGCTCAAACTTTATGCGGTCCAATCCTTATGCGGCTCAGTGACTCCCAGGACACGTGTCATAAAGCCAATCAATTTTCTAGATTTACTGCAATCAAAGATTGGGTCAAATTCTAATAATCTGGGACACGTGGCAGGAGAATGAATTAAATTTATTCATTCAGATTCGTAGACATCATCGGATCATCATAAGGAAGATTTATTCTAATCAGCATTAATTACTGAGAGGATTTGGCATAATCTATATCAATGGTCCAGATCCATTACACTCAAAATTAATAGCCCAGATTGATCAATCTATAGGCCGCCGCCACTTTAAGGGGCAATTATTGTAAATCCTAATGATGTCCCCCATTCTTATAAATAGCAGGGTGCCATTCCCTTGCAACATATACATACGCACACATACATACAGGGAGAGACCCTTTTTCGAGATCAGAGAGCACCAGAATACTTGAAGAGAAGAAGCAGAGAGAGCAAAGAGAGCATTTCTTCCAACGCCAAGCAATCTTCTGGAGCCAAGGCTGCATATCGATCGTCCAAGGAGTAAGGCAGAGCTGTCGTCGCTTTCCCGAGCCTCTATCGTCACCCCCCAGAATCTAAAATAAACAATTGTACTTAGACTGCTATACCTAGGTTTTCGTCCCTAGGCTTTCTTTGTACAAGCGAGTTTGTAACGTGAAGTAAAAGTCCAGTCCTCCGATAATTGTTCTGTTCTTTTATATTTCATGGTAAACAGGGAGAGTATAAATAGTCATGTGGATAATTTCCAAAGTAGTGTAGCCATGTACAACCTCTCGTGTTTATTATCAAGCCGTTCACATGTCTAGCTTGTACTCTAAATTACTAGTTCACTGTAGCTCTTTACTTATAGTAGATATTTCATTACAGTCTTCTCTTTTACTCATGTATACTCTTCAGCGTTTCATGTATTTTACTCTATTGCCTGTATTATATTCCTATCATGATATGAACTGCAGTGAGATGTCCTGTGCTCGCTCCTGTCCTGACTGGACCTGTTGATAAATTTTACAGATAGCTTGGAGATTACCTGCTAGCCTAGAGGAGACACAGTAGAGGTTGGAGTAGATAGCTAGGGTTTTTCTTATTTTATTTTCAGTTGTCTTGAGCTTGTGTTTACTCTATAGATTACTGTATTTGAGATTTGAGATGTTTTCTGGATTTGTGATATCTTAGACACTTAGACTTCTATCTGCTGTATCTCTTTGTGGATTTCAGTTTTATCTATCTATCTTTTATCGTATTCCACCTTAGATGTGATTGAGACTGTATTCTGCTATGTCACCTCTATTCGGAGTATATATACTGTACATGTACCTTATATTATTAGATGATTGACCTAGGACAGCGTTCTACCGCCGACACTACGACGTAGGCTGGACGTACCCACTTCTCGTACCCTTACTCTAGGGTGCGGGTCGTGACAATTGGACTGATATTTCACTAAACCTAAGAACTCACATATACACACTATTTTCATTCAGGGACACCCTAGCCTAATATCCCCACACACACAAGGCTGACATTAACACTGTTTTCCTATTTGAAACTGAGAATCACATTAACACTTTACTGTTTCCTATTACACTATTAGCTCATACAAACACACTCTCTATTGACACCATATGTTAAGTATCTTGAACCATATCATAAAGTCTTGTCCCTAGCTTAGAGATTCATTACAGTCATTAGTTGTTTCTGTCATGCATCCCTATTAATGTTGTCCACCCAAGTTAATATCCAATATTGTATGTTCAGTAAATTCTTTAAGTTCTGCCCACAATTGTGTTATTTTGTTTGATGCTCATGTTGGTTAGGATGCCCAGTATTTGCTATTCCTGTCCATGCCCATATGTATGGTTCAGACCTTGCATCTAGATATCCTGACAAATTGTAGTGTCCTGAATCTCCATGTCCTATCCTGTTGCATCAGAATTGAATGTTTCAATCCATACATTTGCTATACCCAGTTTTGTTTATTGAGAGTGTTCTGACCATATGGTAAGTAAATCCCCCTTTTTTTGCAATGTCTGATACCTACCTTGTATCAGTCCAGGTCTGGACTATGATTAGCCATTAGTTCAATACATACCTCATCTATCCAGTATTCATGTTCTGCCCTCATCCCTTATTTGTTCAGTCCTTGGTTAACCCCATCCTTAGTACATGTTAGTTTTACCTTTATATATATGTCTGCCTTTTGTTTTAGTTTTAATTAGAATCAGTTATATGTATCAGACCTTACAATACCTAACTTGGTCTGTCCTCATATCCTTAACCCTTTAAGGTAGAGGTTAGTCCCAACTTTCTTTTCATTTGTTGTTCAGTCCTTGCATGTTATCCCATAGCATATGGTATATAGATATAGCCATAGTATCATATGTATACATATATATATGGTATGTATGTATGTGTTATATATATATGATGATTAAGGGCTAAGTTGATTTTGAGTATGTTATTATATAAACCATTCATATGTGTGTATACTCATAGAGTTAGTAGTAGATAAGAATGGTGGGTAAGGTATGCTATGGTATTATGATTGGGTTATCCTAATAGCTAAATATTGAATATGGCAATATGGTTTGATACCCCATTAGCTTAACACTAACTAGTCTACTAGCCAAAACTTTAGATTTAGGCTAATTGACCAATGGTTGACCCAAGTTTGACTTTGACCTAGTTGACCTAGAAATCATGTAGTTTGCATTGTAGCTTTCATTTTCCTTGTATTGAACATGTCATAACCCATATTACTCTGTTTAGGACATTGTGACTCCAGTGCAGACATCTGATATTATACTACTTTTTTTAGAATAGCAGGCGAGTACATTCTCTGATAGTTCTCTTATTTACTTGTCAATTATTGTACTTCAGTTCTAGTTAGTTGTATGTGATTCTCTGTTACAACACGTATGGATATTTCTGGATTCATGTATACGACACACATACCATATTGTCTGGCCTCTATTACTGGAATCATTCTGGAATCATTGCTGGTATCATCATGTTTGGCTGGACTCATCTCGATTCTCGTATCATATTCTGGATTTACTTGTACTTGCTGGGAGGGGAAATACTTGAGTAAGACATGTAGACATATCCCAATTCTGGAATCACCCCACATGCTGAAATCAAATTGAAATTATAGCCATCTTACACCCGACCGAGTGTGTGATGTGCCGGAATACCTATAGCCGTTTACATGTCGATCTCGGTATTTTAAAACACACTATTAGAATATAGTCTGGACTCACCTTGGAATCTTTGATCACTGACTGTAATCATCTTATACTGGACTGCATCTTGTACTGGAATCACCTGGTATCAGATTCATGTTGTATGGACTTACTTAGGTTTTACACTTGTTATATTTACTGTCTGGACTTATATCATGTTACTCTAGTTCAGCTAGTTTCTATTTACAGTCTTCATTGCCATGAATCTTCTCTTGTTTAGTTACTATACTTTTCCTTGTATCTCAACTGTTCTCTATACCATCACCTAAATATAAACTGCCATATTCATCAATACAACTATCTATAACTGCTTTATAGTTCTCTGTCATTTACTTGGGTTTTCTATATGAGATGTGCTCGTTCCGGTCCTGACTGGACCTGTTGAAAATTTTACAGATGATTGCCCTGAGGACACTTGTCCTACTCACTATGGACCAGGAGATGTTTAGCTACCTTTGGTCTCGACACTCAGAGTGATCGGGAGATTAGCTAGTTGACTTGGTTTAGTTTCATGTTTTAGAACTTGAATTGTATTAAGTTGAGATATGTTTCGTTTTGAGATTGTTTGAGATTATTGTTATTTAGTATTTGGTTTTGTTGTTATTATTTAGTCTTAGTTATAAGCTTCTGTGTTATCATATCGTGCTTAGACTGTGATTGAGATTCTATTATATCTATACTTGTCCTCCGTTCGGAGTTGAGATTTTGACAAGTACATTATATAATTGCGTGAGTTGTTGATTAGATAGTGACCTAGAACAGCGTTCTACCACCGACACTGCGGCGTAGGCTGGGCGTTGTTACGTACTCGTACCCTCACAGTGGGTGCGGGTCGTGACATAGTATATTAGCCATGTCAGGGAAGGCCGAGCCATAGTGATGTCCTAACTAGGAAAACCAAGCTAAGTTGTAACATGACCCTATAAATAATCTAATTATTTAATTATTATTGATTATAGACTTGTAGGAGACCCGGTTGTACCAATTTTGGTTCAGACTGGACCCGAACCAAATCCAAGCTCATATAGTCGAGTAGTGAGTCCAGAGACGTTCATACAGAGGTATATATTAACTATTATTATATTGGTATTTATGTTTTGGTCTAGAAAGTATATTATTATTATATTGCTTAAATATATTAAATATGTTATTTCTATTTAAATGATATTTTACTTAGAAAATAGGATGACGACTTCCGTAGAATAATATTTTAGTTTTGGGAAATTTATGTTTTGAATACTTATGTGTATAAGTGGTACGTACGCATTAGGCTTTGTATAAATATTTATATATCAATAGAGCTTATCTATATGGATGTTAGTAAATATATTAACAAATACTATAACCAGGTATGTGTACAATTTCTTTTTATAATACTTTTATAAGATTTTCTTGTATTTATCTAAAGAGAGTATATATATATATATATATATATATATATATATATATATATATATATAATATATATATATATATATATATATATATATATATATTATATATATATATTATAATATATATATATATATATATATATATATATATATATATGATGTGTGAACTTATGTATATATGTGCGGATAGTTGTACATGTATAGTTAGGTATATATATATATATATAATATATATATATATATATATATATATATATATATATATATATATAATAGAGAACATCCCAGCCCAGCCAAAAAGGAAAAACCACCACAGCAAGCCGTGGCCCCCAACCTGACTGCTGCATAACCGAACCCCCAAGCCGAGTATAACTATCGAGAGAGAGATCGAGAGGAGGAAAACGTCGAAAACCTAAACCCTAAATGCTGAGCGCCTCCCCGCGACTTCCTTGTCAACCTGGGCGGCCACCCGCGACTGCGCGCCACCGCACGAGTCGTCGGACGGCGACTGAAACGTGCGCGCGCGCGTGAAACAGAGGAATGCTCTGTCCCAATTCCAAACCGAGGTACCAACTTCTCCTTTAATTTCCTCCGTCGTTTATCAGTCATTTTTGAATTTATAAACTCGTACGCTTAGACTATATAACCCCCTCAAAATGCTTGCCAGACAGATTTGCGTATAGATAACCCTACTGTCCGAGATATCGACTCAAAGTCGAGGCAAAGTCTGTTCAAACTGAACACGAAAATCGTCCATTACCATGTTTGGAAACCACCTGAACAACTCTATAGACAACATATACAAGAATGAAACCCCATTTTTACTTTCATTTATAGTTGTTTAAACAGTAAGATATTTCTTTGTAAAAACCAAGAAAAATCTGTTTTCTAAATTATGAAAACCTTCGGTACGACGTACGTCTCGCCAATCCGGGTGACTTGGTCGCGAACCGAAAGTATCGAAAGGTGCGTATCGGCTTCGCGGACGTATGGGACTTTGACGGAATTCGAATTGGTTGCGTGTGCGCGACGAATTTGATACGTATCCGTCGAAATTTACCGTATCGACCTATTTACAAATTTCTCAATTACTTTGTGCACGTTCGTCAGATCAAGACGAAACTTACGCCAATAGGATCATATCATTTTTTGGTCGTGTATGCCAAGTTTGGTCCGATTCTGAGACAGTTGATCGAATCATCATTTTGTGGGCCCTACGATCCGATTCAACGGACGATTTTGTGTACGGCCTGCCGAAATCCAACTTTGGACATACGGTTGGGTTCGTATCATCAAAACGAATCCGCAGACATATAGTTTGACGACTTTAGAGACCATTGACTCTGGCACGCTTTTTGGTGCAAAGCGGGTCCAACAGCGGATATTGCTTTTGCCCAAATTACCGTTTTGTTCCTGTATCCAGAATTAGACTTAAGGACAGACAATTCTAGATAATTTGACTATTCTAAAAACGTTGGTAATGTCTGTTTCAGTATTCGGAGACTGTTGTATGAGTTTGACTGTTGTGGCTCACTGAGTAGTATAGTATTATCGGTTTCACCATCAAAGGACCTCAGACAAGTACACTTTCTGATTGCTTTCGATTTATAGTAGTCTTTTCATTTTATAGTTATACATATGTCTTGCTTCTTGTTGACATGCTCGTCACATGAATATTAGTATCATAGATTTATTATACTTCTTGACTGTCATTACATGATTACCATGCTTGCGACCTGATTCCATGAGTACTAGCTGGACGGGGAAATATCCTAGTAGACGTGTGAACTATCCAGAAATATCCCAAAATATCTAATTTTGACTGATAGCAGCTGCACATGACACGTGCAGGGTGCTATATTTACCCCTTAGCCGTTCACATGTCGAACAAGATATTTCAAAACACATAGATAGTTATCTTTTATTTGTTTCCTGGTTTTCTTCACCGCTTGCCATGACATCAGTTACTTTCTAGTCTTCATCTCACATATGTTATTTTCATGTCTTGTGAATTCTATTGTATTTTGTATTGTCGTCGGTTTGTATGCTTATTCCATTCCTGATTGGAAACCAACATTTTTCAGGTTAGCTGCGGCTTCACTTTGTATTAGGAGATACGTGTGTACTTGCAGACAGAAACCTAGAAATTAGATAGAAGTGGTATCATTTTCATTAATTGTAAGAACCTTGTATTTTCTTTAAATATAAATGTTGTAAATGTTGTCATAAATTTTAGAAATGTGAATGAGCAATGAAGTTATTCTTTTTGTGATATTGAGCACCTTGGTCGAGACAGCGTTCTACCACCGACTCTGCGGCGTAGGCTGGCTTGGACACGTCTCGTATCCGAAAAAGCGGGTACGGGTCGTGACAAGTTTTTGTGGTGGTCCATGTAGGTTCGTTTTCGCAAAATATGCGAACTCGTGATGGTATTTAAGTTAGTCGTACTATTGCGAGCCTGCGACTAGAAAATGCTCATTCGCAACTTAGAGTTAAATTGATTTAATAGAATGACTAGGAATAGGAGTCCCTTGTTCTAATTGACCGTTGGGTAGTTAAGGTTGTCAGATAGGCCATGCAATTTAGATAAGGAATTATTAAATTTAGATAGCTTGCCAGATCTCTATAGATACACTATTACTTTTGATATGACGATATGATCCAATATGGATATACTATTTACTTGGTAAGTTAGACTTTCCTAGAATTAAGGCTCTAATCTTGATAAATTGTTCAATTTTCTTTTGCTCTGTTAGATATAAACCTTATATCATAAGTTAGAATTGCCTATTTATAATCCTATTTTGCCGTAAGAAATTAGTTTATAATTTCTGATCCTGTTATTCATATACGAATCTCGAGGTTGATTGATTCAAAGCCTTCCCTCAACCATTTGAAATACATATGAAATAAAGACTAGGATGTTCTTACTTTCCTTGTCTTTAGTTATTTTCTCCCCAATCAATCTTTTACTTTAAGAATTGAGACTTATAGGCAGGTGTTTACGCTTTCTATCATAGTCAACTAGTTTGAATCTCTAGCAGCTCCTTGAAATTCTTAGGAATATAGTTGGAGTAATTTTAACGACTGCGATGTTTAGACAGCATCGCACTATCGCCAATTACTTGAGAATGGAGAGTGTGGGTTCACTGCAGCCAGCAGCATACTGGCGAGGCACGACCTATAGAGTAGAAATTATTTCAAGGAATCATAGGTTATAGAACATTGCTAAAACTATGTCTTCGTTGACCTCTTAGACCTTGTGTCAATATAAGGTAGAGTATCTGATAGCATATCACATTTGAATCACGGAACCAAGGGTTTACCACAGCCAGAGTATACGGACGAGGCATAATTCTTGGTAAAATAACTTCAGACGTGATTACAAGTTTAGGATACTATCGAGGATAGAAAAATGCCCTGTATGTCCCCTAAGATCCAAAGCCAATACTAGTAAAAGTTTTGTAAGTTGGGTAGCATGTCTCCCAACCTAGTATTCCGTGGTCCTTGTGATCTATTGACGAGGTAATTGACTGACACTAAAAGGTTTACCTAGAATATAGAACTCAGAGGTCCATAACCCATTAGTCGACCAAGGCCTTATGGATAAGAAGATAGTAGGATGACTGTATAAGAAAGAACACCAGGTAAGGTTTTGATTCTCTCAAAACTTGAACTACTTGTGCCTCCTTTCAAAAATCTTGCATGCTTGTATTTTGATTATCTTGACCAATGCTGCTATTACATCCTAGTTTTGTAAGCTTACTCTTTTATCGAGCTTGATGCAAGACATATGTTTGTTGGGGATGCCTACTAACATATTGTCTAATCAGAACCGATGTACGGTCTGATCAACCTTAGTGCACTCGGTTCGCTCTCCCTCTGATTAACCTACGTGGATTGAAATGTAGACGTCTCTAGGATCTCATCCGCGACTGCATTGACATTTTCTCTTGAATTATACATTCGTCTTTGAATCACGTAATTGTATTCAGTGACCTCTTTCTTGAACTCTTTATTGTTTTTGTCTTTCACTGATTTGGAAAGACGAAAGCTCGTAATTGGTAGATAGGTACAGAGTATCCCCCATGGCTATGATAGTTGTATACACAAGTGTAGCTACCATTGGCCAGCCATGTGACTAGAACCTTGCCTTGAGTTACCCGTTCTCCTCTCGACCCTCAAACTACTATTGGGACCTTCTAGCCATCTGAAATTTGAGAATGATTAGGGTTTTACCCTTAGTCAAAATGCCAACCTAGGAGAATATCTATTCTCAAGAAACCAATTGTTGTGAGTCTCTAATTATTTGCTTGAAGCTTGCTTTAACTAGCAACCCTTAAGCCTTAACCCAACCTTTTCTCGACCAAAGCCCACAGTTTAGACATGAGATGAATAGACAAAGGTAAGGACAATCATTTACCATGACTATGGTAGACACCCATCTCGAGATTGGTTTCCAACAAATATTACCCTAGTTATGTAAATTTTATTATTAAGACCTAACTAGTATTGGAACACCATTGTTATTAGCTTAGCCAATACCATAGCTTAAATACCCTGTCATATTATGATCTACCAGTTATCAACAGCAATACATGATTACTACAGCCTATACCACTAGAACCCTTGTGACAATAGTCTGGTAGGCTTGACACAAATAGAAATTCATGACTCAGTTGTAGAAACCTTTTCATATGATGTGCCGTAGAGTTGGTTATCCCGTCGATAACTCTTGTATACTATGGACGTGTAGATACTTCTATTTTATCGACCATGTGTCATTGTACACCCTCATTTTTCATTTATTGAGGAACGATCCTTGACTTGACTTATATCTACCGTATCCCGTTATGCCGTGCCTTATTCTTTATTAACAAGAGTCGAGGTACAATATCCGGACTTTAAAATTTTTCTAACCTCATTATTCCTAAAATCATGTCCTAGCTTCTAAGGTGAGTAGACTGTAAGCCTTCTAAAATTTTAGGATATACGAGAATTACCGATTAATTAGAATAATTTCCATTAGGATGATAATTAATGCCCCATGGACTCCTATTTTCCATTTAGATCATTTTGTGTTCCCGGCCGTGTCATTAATATTCGGAACACGAGACCAGCTGTTACCTTCCAACAAATTTCATACACAAGATCTAGACGAGTCCACCTTCATCTAGGTTTATTATGTCCCACTCAAATCCGTCCCCTTGTACTCTATTTTGTGGAACGACTTTCAGGTCAAAAGGACTAGCTATAACCCTTACCATAATACCGGTATACTTTCCGACTTCTATTAGAGCCTCAACCTTGACTCAATTCATTCGACCCAATATATGGTTGTGATCTACTCGAAGCTCACTACGCACATGCCACTAGTGTACCACCCAATTGAGGCCTCATGTGCTACTTAAACACAAAAGTCACTGAAGGTGAATTTTGGGCCTTAGAAACCTAGCTAACCAACCTGACTGGCAACTAGCTCATCCACTTGGGTTGAAACCTATTCTAGGTTATCCTTACCTAGTAGAAATAGTTTTATCTTAGGATCTTGTCCAGTCAATATAGATTAAAATCCAAGGTTCATCCAACCAACGAGTAATGTCCAATCAGGGAACCCATTAAAACCCAGTAAAACCCATCCATACATACCACCATATTTGGACTATAAAACCGAACTATTTGAAATAGATCCATACACCCATTATGTAGTCTCCACCTCTTAGAATGTGAAGTCATTCATAACCCTTATTCCATCTACCTAGAAGTCGTGATATAATCTTGTATTGCATTTATATCTCTTGCTCGTGTGTTTAAATAACTACGGAAAAGATCACAATCTTGATTTCTCAAATTCCGTTCTATTATGGAACCTTGTTTAGAATATCGAGAATGAAACTTCTGTATTGCATGGATTGCAAGTCCCTCTAAAAACGAAGGATTCTTCGATTTAGCAAGTGACTGGACTAGAGTAACCCAATCTAGCAAATAAGTCAATAGGTTCATAAACTTTCTTTCTATCTGTATCATTGAATACCCTCTACCGCTCATGAAACTTCATATTTGCCCTCGATTATTCTTCCTTAATCTTCTTGTCCTTCCTATTTCGGAGTGAAAAATGGTCATGCTTATTAGAATTTATCAATATTTCTTAGCTATTAGTGTAATTTTGTTGCTTGTAAAATTTTTGGTTGCTTGATAAATAGGAGAGGATTATAGATTCCATATGCAGTAGATATCTGTTGGTAGGATTGTTAGCAACTAGTTAGAAGATTATAAGATTTTAGTTTTGAGGAGTAGTGTAACCAAAGGTGGGTAGAAGTCATAGAGGTTATGTAGTTACAAAATAGCTAGAAGGAAGATATAAACTATTTTGAGGAATTAGAATTTAAGGAGATTAAGGTTAAGGTAGACTTTCTCTTTGAATAGTTATGAATTAGAATTTTGAGGACGAAATTATTTTTAAGGTGGGTAGATTTGTAACTCCTCTTCCCAAAATTTTGATAATATATATATATATTTTTATTAAATGGTGATTTTTAGAATTTTTTATAAATAATTATTTAGTTAATTATTATGGTAGACGACTTTAGCCATGGTGGAGTTTTGAAGTACAAGACGGCTAGGAATCATGGCACGGATAGTGTAGTGGCATGCCTTGACTAGTGTATTAGCCATGCCAGGGAAGGCCGAGCCATAGTGATGTCCTAACTAGGAAAAACAAGTTAAGTTGTAACATGACCCTATAAATAATCTAATTATTTAATTATTATTGATTATAGACTTGTAGGAGACCCGGTTGTACCAATTTGGTTCGGACTGCACCCGAACCAAATCCAAGCTCATGTAGTCGAGTAGTGAGTCCAGAGACGTTCATACAGAGGTATATATTATATTGGTATTTATTTTTTGGTCTAGAAAGTATATTATTATTATTATTATTATATTGCTTAAATATATTAAATATGTTATTTCTATTTAAATGATATTTTACTTAGAAAATAGGATGGCGACTTCCTTAGAATAACATTTTAGTTTTGGGAATTTTATGTTATGAATACATATGTGTATAAGTGGTACGTACGCATTAGGCTTTGTATAAATATTTATATATCAATAGAGCTTATCTATATGGATGTTAGTAAATATATTAACATATATTATAACCAGGTATATGTACAATTTCTTTTTATAATACTTTTATAAGATTTTCTTGTATTTATCTAAAGAGAGTATATATATATATATATATATATATATATATATATATATATATATATATATATATATATATATATATATATATATATGGATAGATATGATGTATGAACTTATGTATATATGTGTGTATAGTTGTACATGTATAGTTAGGTATATATAAATATATATGTATATCTATATACATATCTACATGAATATAGAACATCCCAGCCTAGCCCAAAAGGAAATACCACAGCAAGCCGTGGCCCCCAACCTGACTGCTGCATAACCGAACCCCCAAGCCGAGTATAACTATCGAGAGAGAGATCGAGAGGAGAAAATGTCGAAAACCTAAACCCTAAATGCTTAGCGCCTCCTCGCGACTTCCCTATCAACCTGGGCGTCCACCCGTGACCGTGCGCTGCCGCACAAGTCACCGAACGGCGACTGAAATGCGCACGCACGCGTGAAACAGAGGAATGCTCTGTCCCAATTCCAAACCGAGGTACCAACTTCTCTTTCGATTTCTTCCGTCATTTTACAGTCGTTTTTGAATTTATAAACTCACATGTGTAGACCATATAACCCCCTCGAAAACCTTCCAAATAGATTTGCGTATAGATAACCCTTCTGTCCGAGATATCGACTCAAAATCGAGGCAAAGTCTGTTCAAAACTGAACACGAAAATCGCCCATCACCCTGTTTTGGAAGACGAGTATCCGTCGATCCATCGGTAATTTTAGGAAACTACCTGAACAACTCTGTAAACAACATATACAAGAATGAAACCCCACTTTTACTTTTATTTATAGTTGTTTAAATAGTAAGATATTTTTTTGTGAAAACCAAGAAAAATCTGTTTTCTAAATTATAAAAACCTTCGATACGACGTG
Source organism: Iris pallida (assembly GCA_029216955.1). NCBI lineage: Eukaryota > Viridiplantae > Streptophyta > Magnoliopsida > Asparagales > Iridaceae > Iris > Iris pallida. The sequence goes on from JANAVB010037417.1 coordinate 4,561,333, forward strand.
CGTCCCGCCAATCCGGGCAACGTGGTCGCGAACCGAGCATCGAAAGGTGCGTATCAGTTTCGCGGACATGTAGGCTTTGACGGAATTCGAATTGGTTGCGTATGCGCGACGAATTTGATGTGTATCCGTCGATATTTGCCGTATCGACCAATTTGTAAATTTCTTAATTACTTTGTACACGTTCGTCAGATCAAGACAAAACTTACGCCAACAGGACCGTATCATTTTTTTGGTCCTGTATACCAAGTTTTGTCTGATTCTGAGACAGTTGATCGGATCGCCGTTTTGTGGGCCCCACGACCCGATTCAACGGGCGATTTTGTGCACGGCCTTCCGGAATCCAACTTTGGACATACGGTTGGGTTCGTATCATCAAAACAAATTCTTAGATATATAGTTTGACGACTTTAGAGACCATTGACTCTGGCACGCTTTTCGATGCAAAGCGGATCCAACGACGGACATCGTTTTTGCCCAAAATTACCGTTTTGCCCCTGTATCTATAATTGGATTTAAGGACAGGCAATCCTAGCTAATTTGACTATTCTAAAAACGTTGGTAATGTCTGTTTCAGCATCCGAAAACTATTGTACGAGTTTGACTGTTGTGGCTCACTGAGTAGTATAGTATTATCGGTTTCACCAGCAAAGGACCTCAGGTAAGTACACTTTCTGATTGCTTTCGATTTATCGTAGTCTTTTCATTTCATGGTTATACATATGTCTTGCTTCTTGTTGACACGCTCCTCACACGAATATTAGTATCATGGATTTATTATACTTCTTGACTGTCATTACATGATTACCATGCTTGCGACCTGATTCCATGAGTACTAGCTGGGTGGGGAAATATCCTAGTAGACGTGTGAACTACCCAAAAATATCTAAAAATATCTGATCTTGACTGATAGCAGCTGCACACGACACCTACAGGGTGTCGTATTACCCCTTAGTCGTTCACATGTCGAATAATATATTTCAAAACACATAGATAGTTGTCTTTTATTTGTTTTCTGGTTTCATCACCGATTGCCATGACATCAGTTACTTTCTAGTCTTTATCTCACATATGTTATTTTCATGTCTTGTGAATTCTATTATGTTTTCGCATTGTCGTCGGTTTGTGTGCTTGTTCCATTCCTGACTGGAAACCAATATTTTTTAGGTTAGCTGTGGCTTCACTTAGAATTAGGAGATACGGGTGTACTTGCAGACAAAAACCTAGAAATTAGATAGAAGTGGTATTATTTTCATTAATTATAAGAACCTTGTATTTTTTTTAATATAAATGTTGTAAATATTGTCATAAATTTTAGAAATGTGAATGAGCAATGAAGTTATTCTTTTGTGATTTTAAGCATCTTGGTCGGGAGAGCGTTCTACCGCCGACTCTACGGCGTAGGCTGGCTTGGATACGTCTCGTATCCGAAAAAGTGGGTGCGGGTCATGACAACCCCCAGCCACGTCACGGTCGGTTTATGGAAGCTCTTCCTTATCTTCGAGGGAAGGTTGTCAGAGGCTTGACTATCCCCGGTCGTTGCTTCCGCCAGGACCTTGCTCCTTTCTCGGGTGCATTCGTACACCCCTGGGGACGGGGTCATTGTTTTTCTCTTCCTCAGCTGAGTCTTGGATGTAGAGGCTGAGGAGTTGGTGGTCGTCTTTCTCACGGATGAGTCGGGATTGGAGACAACATGATAGAAAGCGATTTTGGGCTCTATTTCGTCTTCAATTGGAACTTTCTTTTCGAGGCGACGTCGGATAGGTGTCGTAGATTATAGTCGCTGAAATACGGACTGCCTCTATGGTGGAGCCGCTGTTTTGTAACAACAGCAGTTGATGGTGACCATAGCGCAGGTGTGCCCTACGAAGGGCATGTTGTGCTTATTGGTCAGCTCTCCTGATCTGCATTTGTGACTGATCACATTACGTAAATTATGATGGGAGAGTTTTACTTTAATACCCCCATCAGGCGCATGGCAAGGCCAAGCACCGGGGTGATCATGTGAATATTGTACCCTCTGATCTGGTTCACGCGCATGAGATACGCCCAGATCATTGGTAGAGGAACAACATTTATGGCAACTTGAGTCCACTTAATGCGCATCACCCAAGTGGGCGCATGGACTCAACATCGCAGTTGTGTAGGCAGACTTAGTTCGAAATGCAGTAGATGTGCCCAAACGGGATAGGGACTTTGAGAGTCGACCCATTTTTGGCATAGATGCGCCCGAGTCGACTTTGTACAGCTTACCATCAGCAGCGTGCATGATTTTGAATACATGCTTTTGGTTTGCTTTTGGCGTAGCACATTCGTGGCGCATGGCATGTGCTGTCTTAGATTTCTTTGTACTAGCCCACGAAGGTGCATAGTACTCAGAATCCAATTGTGCCTCACCATGACGACGAGTGAGTCTGTTGAAGACAGACATTCTCTTCTGCGCACCAGAGCTCATGTGCTGGAGATTGGTTGCACCTCTGCTCCGTCGGTGCATCTTCTCTAGCTGAAAAGAAGACGGTTGGGGAATGCAGTCAACACTGTGTTTCCAAGACAGATGTATGACACCAGTGGGTGCATCCTTGTTACTGAAAGCGTCAGCAGAAAGGGCCAGCTGTGGTGGCGCATCCCCTTCAGTAATGGTGCCAGGCGCATCGGCCTTGCGTACCCAGACTTGCCGAGTCTTCTTCGGCTTTGGCTGCCGCTTCGAAGGACTCGCGCTGCCTTCAGAGATGAACTCCTCATACGCCTGTTGATTAAGGCATACCACAAGTATTTTATGGGAGGAGCCGAGTTTGATGTCGTCAGATTGCGACACAACTTTCTCGTTGGAGGAGAAAGAAGTCTCCAGTAGAGTCGCCAGCTTGTTTGGCATTAAAACTCTTTGGTGATTGACATTTTTAATTAAAAACAGAACATAGTACAATGTTGGACTTAGACGTAGTCCTAGGAGTACACTTTTATTTTTTTATCTGGGCACTGTGTCGATGGAGCTAGTGGTAATATGTTGACTACGTTGACGATCTGACGATGATTTTGAACTCTCTGAAGGTCTGGGTTGCTCTGGATGCCGGAGCGTTGAGAGAAGAAGTGGACGTTGAGTGTCTCTTCTGACCTTTGTATATGGATATAACAGTTTGTCTGTATATCTCTCACTCTCTCTCTCTCTCTGTCCGTGTCTCATGAAGGAGTGATCCTTCTATTTATAGATAACAGGCTGGCTGCTCATGCGCACATATGTCGAATGTGCCTGGACGTGGGAATGCCATGTGGCTGATGTCGGCTGGGGCGCATAGACGATGTGCCCCGAGTTGTAGTAGGATCTGCTCGAACTGCTTTGTTGGGCTACGGAGGAGCTGACACGTGGCAGTTGCTGAGATTTGGTTGTTGCTGAGATCTTAGGTAGTTAGCACCCATTCTTTGAATAGAACTGAGTCAAAGGACGCGTGGCGTATGCTTGTGGCTCAAAGATCTCGGTTTTGGAGGAGAGTGATATGTCGGGGTGTGCCTAGGATTGGACGCATGGAGGCGACTTAGTCCTATAATTTTTAGGCATCATAGCTAAGTCTGAGCGCATGGCTTTTGAGGTGCATATAGAGCTTCGTATCAGGGTGCGCCTAGGTTTAGGCGCAGGGGAGGCAACTTGTTCTCATGACTTTTAGGAGTCATGAGCAAGTCCAGGCGCATGGCTTTTGAGGCATATACTGAGCTTAGACTTTTGAGCTGAGGGGACGTATGACCACTGGGGCACACGCCGTCTTCTGGGTGCATGGCCACGAGGCGCATACGAATGATCGATCGGCCACGTGGCAGTTTTTGCCGACCTAAGGTGTAATGATGGTGCTGACATCAGCAGCTCTTTATTTTCTGCAAAGGGCTGCTGATTGGACGACTCTTGGAATGCATAATCGCCTTTGTCATTCAACATTAAATGCTTGATGGTGATCAGTTTGAAGAAGGTGCATCGGTTAGTGCCCCTTTGGGTGCATGGGTCTCTGGCCCATTTGGGTGCATCCCTGAGGAGCGTATGATGTCGACGACGTATCTGCCATGTGTCGCATCTTTTTTAGCCCGTCTGTTGAGTTCTTCGATGCATTGATGGCTCTTTTGACTTGGCTGAATTTCGAAAAGGCAGATTTATTGGCATTAATATAAATTTATTGTACTGAATTCAGAGAGACTGCCCCTTGGCACGTGGGTTTAATCTGCCCGACCTATAAATAGCAGTGTGAAGAGAAGTTTGTTTCTCGTTTCACTTTTCTTCCCGAATGGAGATGAACTCAGTCGGTCCTCCTTCTTGGCGAGACGTTGCATTGTGGGTTGTCGATATCCTCGTTCGAAGAAGCTTTGACGATGAACTACTTCAGAAGACTGAGATGTGCCGAGTTGATATGTTCGAACCCCTTGCTGGCAGTATTCTTCTACGAGATGACATTGAGTGTCAAGTTGAATGCATGGTTTGGGTTTGATGTGACCAAGCCTCATTATGATGGAAGAGCCCCAGGCTGGCAGATGCGCATGTGCATTGATGATGAAGTAATTCGCTCTGACGGGGCGGAGTGATGCGCTGACAGAGCAATGCGCTAGGCTGAGACGATGTACCTAGCTGAGCCATCAGAGTGATGTGCCTAGTTGAGTGTAGGCTGTTACAAAGTCTTCAATAAGCATCATGTTTTCGAGATAATGTCGGACAGGTGCAACAGGTTGCAGTCGCTAACACAGACTGCCTTGGTAGTAGGGCCGCTGTTTTACGAGAACAGCAGTTGATGGCGACCGTAGCACAAGTATGTCCCGCGAGGTACGAGTTGTGCATGGTGGTCGTCTCTTCCGATCTACGTTTGTGAGAGATCATATTGCATAAATCGTAAGGGGAGAGTTTCATATTTACACCCCCTTCAGGCGCATGGCAAGGCCAAGCGCCGGGATGGTTATGTGAATGTTGCAGCTCCTTAATCCAGTTCCAGCATATAAAATGCACCCAGACCATAAGTAGGAGAGCAGCATGTATTGCAACTTGAATCCACTTCATGCGTATCACCCAAGTGGGCGTATGGACTCAACATAGCAAATTTTGCCCAACCAGACTTGGTTCGATACACAGTAGATGCGCCCAAGCGGGACCCGGACTTTAAAAGTCGACTCATTTCAGGCACAGATGTGCCCGAGTCGACTCTGTACAGCTTACCATCAGCAGTGCGCATGATTTTGAGCGCATGCTTATGGTTTGCTGTCGAGGTCGTATGGCCCATGCCGCCTTGGATTTCTTCGTACTAGCCCAACTTTTTCTTGCCAAGATGGCAAGAGAAGAACTTGCAGTCGATCCAGAAGAAGTAGAAACACTGTTGTAACTTTTTGTGGCTCGAACAGGCTCCCTGGACGGGCTCCCTTTTCTTTTTCCTTTTTATTTTGGTACCCTTTTCAAAGAAGGCAAGGGAGCTCTTTATATAGAGTGTAATGGTGCTTCTCCTCTTCTCCTTTCCAATGTGGGATTAAAAGCAATATTCCTCTTTTTTATGCTTCTACAAGACCCGCTTCAAAGTTTTTAAAACTTTTGGACAAGTTTTGAAATACTTTGAACAAGAAGCATGGACAGTAGAGATGTTTAGGTGTGACAATCCTATCAGAGGTAGTATGGACGTGATAGGTTTAGGTACTTTCACTGGAGAATTTATGTGGACTTATCATCCTTGGCATACCTTGGTTTTAGGTACAGATAATAAGTTGAGAGAAAGAACCAACATATTTACTCAGGGGTAATATGGATGTGGTAAATATGGATTAATGGCAGAGTTTTTCTACTCAGAGGTGATATGGACGTGGTAGGAATAAACTCGGTAGGAGTACATAGAACAACTGAGAGGTGATATGGACGTAGATGTTCTGTGGTTTTTGGTGGACCTATTATCTTTTGCGTACCTTGGTTTCTAGGTACAGATAATAAGTTGCTTGCGGAGGAAACCCTCACGTTCACTCAGAGGTAATATGGACGTGGTGAACATGGGTTATTCTACTGGGGATTTTATGTGGATTTATCACCCTTGGCGTACCTTAGTTTTAGGTACGGATAATAAGTTGAGATACAGAGCTAACATATTTACTCATAGGTAATATAGACATGGTAAATATGGGCTAAAATGGTAGAGTTTTTCTACTCAAAGGTAATATGGACGTGGTAGGAGTGGACTCTGTGGGTGTTTATAGAATAACTCAGAGGTAATATGGACGTGGATGTTCTATAGTACAACAACACAGAAATTGTTGTACGAAATATTTACTTAGAGGTGATGTGGACGTGGTAAACATTACCTTAAGCATGATCTTACACGGTACAAGATCCTGCTTGATGACGTGTAGAGAGGCAACTCAGAGGTGATGTGGACATGGGTGTCCATCTACTGGGGATAGAATGCAACGAAACAGCTGGGTTCCAGAAGCATATGATTTGTCAAAGAAGGGGTGTAAACTTGGTTTGGTCAAGTTTCCCAGTCCTCTCTCGGGGGAGAGGTGGTACGTTCTTGACGGAGGTCAAGAATAGTACTTTTTAGGAACTTGCCGTTGATGGACATCATGAACAAGTCCCCATTAACTTCAGCGAGACGATAAGCACTGTTTGAGTATACCGTCTCTATGATGAAGTGTCCTTCCCATTTGGGTTCGAAATTTTCTGGTGTTTTGTGAGTCATCACCATCGGTCTCCTGACTGTCAGAACCAGGTCGCCCACTTGGAAAGTCCTCTGTCGGACTCTTTTGTCGAAGGACTGTGATATGCGGGCTTGATAAAGTTCGATGTGCTGTTGAGCCAAGAGGCATTTTTCATCCAGCGTGTCACTCCCCATTCCTAGAATACGTATTTTAACACGTGTACTGCTTGAATGTATTTATTTAATATTTATTATTCATTTGTTTTGTATTTAATTCCTTTAATTTCACGCTAATTATTTTTCTGTATTTTATTCTCTGCTTTTGTTTTGATCTTGGGTTCGGCTTGGGTTGGTTTATTTTGGTGGTTCATCATGAGCCCAACCAACTCCCTACCTAACATCATCTCCATTTAAAGCCCAACCCTTTCTCTCTCTTTATTACTTCTCTTTTTTATTTACTCTTCTTCTTCCTCATAACTCTCTCCACCTACCAAGAGCTTAGGCAAGTACATCTTGCTTCCACATGAGAATCCATTTTTACGGTTCATTTATCTTCCTCTCATGATTCTAAGATAGTTTAGAACTTGACATTTTTTATTTTGAAAGTTTCATTTTTATAGATCTAGAATTTGCTATTTACGGATTTTGGTGGTTTGATCTACCAAATTTCCTTAAATTCGAGTTTGGATCATTCCAGGTCGTTGAGATTTGTGTTATACCCCATTTTGATCCATGGAAGTCCTATTTTTGGCTTCGATTGAGGTTTCACAGAAATTTAGAGTTCGAAATATTCTCTACGCCCACGTTTATACGTGCCCACGAATATCAAGCTCTACGCCCATGATCATTCGTGTCAGCGTGAATCTGGAATACGCAAGCCTACTCTGGCTTGGCATACTTCCTTTACGCGTACAATATTTTACGCGTAACATTTTCCTTTACGAATATTCATTTATGCGTAACGTTATTCTTTACGCGTACAATGTTTCACACGTAACGTTATTCTTTACGCGTACAATGGCTCACGCGTAATATTATTTGTACGCGTACTTCCTTTATGTGCGCAATACTATTCTTTACGCGTATTCATTCATGTGTAAACTTTAACTCTTTACGCGTACAAGCTTTACGCATAACTTGACCCTTTGCGCATGCAAGTTTCATGCGTAACTTTATTCTTTACGCGTACTCCTCTGGCTTGGCGTAAGACAAATTTTACGTGCATTTCATTGAGCATACTCCTTTACGGGTAAGCTTTATTCCTTCATGCGTAAACTTCCCTTATGTGTAAAGTTTCTTTACGCGTATTTTATTGGGCGTACTCCTCTGGCTTGGCGCATTTCATTGAGCGTACTCCTTAGGCGCATGGCACCCCTTATAATATCCTCATGCCTTTCGACATGAACTCGATATAATCATGATATGTTAATATTTTTAATACATATTGTTGTATGGAATGTGTCCTGTGTCTCGATTGGTCTACGGATACCCAGAATGACTGGAACTTAACCCTGAGAGTGACAGACTCGACCATACTAAATGCTAGTTGACTTCCATGCCTTATCACGAATTGACATTGATTGTTACCTTGACTAATGATTGATCATGCGTTCCTAGTTGGAACTAAGAGACTGGCTAGTCGTCTTATTGAATTGAATGAGACACGTTTATGTATGAACCATGAACCATTGTGATCGACTAGCCGATCCGAACATTGGCATATGGACACATGTTGACTTCCATTTTTCTGCAAAAGCAGCATGTGTATCTTACAGTCAAGACATGATTATTCTGTGGCTAGGTTTGATTGCTGCATTACGCTCTGTAAGACCTACAACCTAACTACACGGGCATCGTTGTAGAGTTGTGTATATCGTACTCTGTACGGAAGTACTCATTCTGAATGACGATGATCCACGGCATGAGATTTCAATCAACATAGGGACTATTAAGCTAAATAAAATAACGATTGTATGGAGAGAATGGATTCCCGAGTTCTTACATGGCAGCCATCTTTGGGACAATTAGTGTCCCGACATGTCGGCTGGTTCCCACAAATACTGTAAATCTGCCACACGGGCAGGGAGTGGTATCTGCTTATACTGTTACATATATTGATGACGGGCATCCCGCTGGGACTCGTCTAATTCATGATTGGCGCAATTGATTATTGGATAGACTAGCCCTGCTTGTACATAGTAAGAACTGAGGAATCCCTTATTGCATATTTTCAGGACAACTTGGAACTTACAGTTAGCAAGCCGTAGTAGCTGTATTGCCATTTAAATTGATTTGTTTGTGTACTGTACCTACTCCGTTAACTACTGAGATGATCAGAATGTCAGGACATGACGGGTCAACTTATGTCCTTGTTTGGTTGGAAAGTTGGTTTGAAGTGTCGTATTATTGTGTGAATCCCAGTAGCAAGCAGAGACTTATTTATCATATTCTCAACTCTTACCACTGGTTTTATTTCTCATGTCGTACTTTCTTGTGGTACTTGCTATTAGAGGTTTAACCTCTCTAGTTTTGCATGGCCAGATTTAGAGCCAGTTCCCGAGGACTCAACGTACTTCTACCTCCAAGATGGTCAATACTAGAGGGATGATCGCAGGAGGACATGAGTAGATTTCTTGCTTCCCTGCTTGTTTTGCTACTTACTTTATATTTTGCCTCTTGGCACCGACTTGTTAGTCGGATAGTCTTGCATTTACTTTTACATAATTGTAACTAAGTCAGACTGCAGCTGATAACGATTGTGTGTACCTTGTTATATCATCTGGCTATGTTTCGTAAAGCCAGATCTCAAGAACATTTCGACTGAGCGTTTGGGATGCCTTACTGCTTTATCTTACATGTTCTCTATTACTGCTTCATGATTGAATGATTGAGACAATATATGTTGAGTAACCCTAGTGAGACTTTTATATAGTATGTACCCTCTCGTCTTTTAGATAGTATTGATCGTATTATACGGTATTCATCTACCCGTAATACGTAGCTGGCTGAGTCACTCCTCCGCTCTCCGGTATTCTGGTTCTGGGGCATGACAAGGTTTTAGTGGTGGCCCATGCAGGTCTGATTTCAGACTTGTGGGGTATTTTAATTTATAGGATGTCTCAATCACACATGTTTCCCCTTGATCTCATGATTCGTTACTCTCGACCCTAACTTGACATTCCGGTATCCTTTGGCTTCATTGATCTTTCATGTTCGATAGTTTGATTGCTCTCTTGTCCCTTTTCTTAGGGGCACCTCGTCTGCATCTGTCAGAGCTGGACAGCAACAACAAGGGCAACACGAACAACATGACCATGTTGATCAGCAACAAAGGCCAGTACTACCTCAAGAGAATATCCAAGAAGAGGTGATAGTGGAACCAACAGCTGGACCGCAGTATTCGGAGGTTCCAACACTAACAACAGTTCCGCCTACCCCTATGGCAGTAGACACACCAGCCCTTCTGGAAATCATAAGAGGGATGATGGCTACTCAGCAACATCAGATGTTGACCCAGCAACACATGCACACTCAGCTGCAAGAGCAGAATGTATTGCTCAACCAAGGATTGTAAACTGCTTTGGAAAGGGGAGTGAGGACTGATTCAGGGGCATCAACCAGATTTTGCAAGTACAACTCCCGTCGTTTCGAGGGCATGGAAGATGCCATTTCAGCAGATGCATGGCTTAAGGACATCAAGGCTACTCTAACAGCAGCTAAGGTACCGACGGAAGAACGTGTGGATTAAGTGAAGCTGTTGCTTCAGGACCTCGCATGTGATTGGTGGGAATCAGAAGAAGTGGGCGTCAGACGTCCTATAGCTTGGGATAATTTTACTGCGAGGTTCAAGACAAAGTACTATAGAGTTGTGGCACAATTCGAGCTACATCAGAAGTTTATCAACCTCAAGCAGGCTGGCAAGACAGTGGATGCTTATGCAGCAGAGTTCTGCAGACTGAGTAGGTTCACCCTGGAGATGGTAGCAACAGAGAGCCAGAGGGCTATGAGATTTCAGCAAGGATTTTATCTTGAACTCCTGCAATTGATAGAGGGGCACAACTACCAGACTTTCGATGAGGTATTGAAGGCAACCCGGAGGCATGAGATTACCATCCAGAGGATCACATCTAGGACTGGAGGTCAGAAGAGATCTCACAATCAGATTAAAAGAGGAGAAGGAGCAGCGCCCCGAGTTACAGCAACCCCTGGCATTCATATTCACGATGTGGCAATGCGAGGGCCAGCACCACCAAAAAGGCAACAACAGCAACAGAGGAAGAACCAGCAACCCCAACGGGCTACACTTATTGTAGGAAGGCAGGGCATACTAGAGATGTGTGTCGGGCATTGAATGGACAGTATTTGATATGTAAAAGTCCAGATCATCAGGTTTCCACCTGTCCCATGAGTTCGAGGCCGGGAGGACCAGCGGTAGCAGTAAGACCACTGGCACAACGCCCGTTGATGTCACAGGCTCAGATGTTTCAGCAGCAGGGACCGCCGATGCAGCAGCAACAACATAGACCACCCCAGCATCACCAAGGCAGGGGCCAACAGCACCAGGCTAGGCCGCAGCATGGGAACCAATAAGGAGGCCGAGGGAGTCATTCAATCTGTCCTTGGAAGAGGAATTAGCATCGAAAGATGTTATGGCAGGTAACATTTTCGTTGCCTCATATCCCGCAGCAGCATTGTTTGATTCGGGAGCATCCCACTCATTTATATCTGCACAATTTACGACACGACTAGGAATAAAATTCGAGGCATTGCCAGGAAGGTTGAATATACTCAATGGTAATGGGCTCATAGGAGTTAGTAGAGTTATTCTAGCGTGTAGAGTTATAGTTTACGGGCGTTCCTTACCTGCCAGGTTGATAGAATTTTCTGTTGGAAATTTTGACGTTATCTTAGGCATGGACTGGCTGAAAGACAGTCATACGATAATAGATTATCGTAGAGGGAGTGTATCTTTTAATATTCCAGGCATGGAGCGATTTACCTTAGTTAGATCAGTGATAATTCAACAAGAAGAAGGAATATTAGTGGCAATGGAAGAAGTTCAAGTTCCGAAGATAGTTGAAGAGTTTATTGACGTGTTTCCCCAGGAACTTCCAGGTCTACCACCGGTTAGGGATATTGAGTTCAGTATAGAGTTGGCACCTGGAACTAAACCGATATCAGATTGAGTTTACAGAATGGCAGATTCAGAGCAGGCCAAGGTGTATCAGCACATAGAGAAATTGAAGGAGAAGAAGTTCATTCGAGTTAGCGAATCACCATGGGCAGCACCAATGGTACTTGTAGAAAAGAAGGATGGGTCATCAAGATTGTGCATTGACTACAGAAAGCTCAACGAGGCAACAGTAAAGAACAAGTACCCACTACTAAGGATCGACGACTTGTTTGATCAGTTGAGCAGAGCAAGGGTTTTCTCCAAGATAGATCTTTGATCTGGGTATCATCAAGTAAGAGTTTGGAAAGAGGATATTCCCATGACAGCATTCAGGTCAAAGTATGGGCATTACGAATTCTTAGTAATATCGTTTGGTTTGACCAATACTCCAGCAATATTTATGGATTTGATGAACCACATCTTTATGCCGTACTTAGATCAATTTGTCGTTGTGTTCCTCGACGATATTTTTGTATACTCAGCTAGTGAAGAAGAACATGAAGATCACCTCAGGAAAGTGTTGCAGGTTCTGAGAGAGAACCAGTTGTACGCCAAGCTCAGCAAGTGTGAGTTTTGGACGGATCATATTTCATTCTTGGGGCACATCATATCAGGGGCTGGAGTAGCAGTGGATCCCAAGAAAGTAGAAGCAGTAGAGAGTTGGCCAATACCTAAGATCGTAGCTGATGTGCGTAGTTTCATGGGATTGGCAGGATATTACCGATTGTATCAGACTTTGCAAGACTCTCAGCACCCATGACCCGCTTGACACGGAAGGATGTGCCATTCATTTGGTCGGCAGAGTGCCAGGCATCATTTAAGAATTTGAAGCAGAAGTTGATCACGGCACCTATTCTCATATTACCGGTTGGACCCGAAGGTTTTACTGTATATTATGATGCATCAGGAAAGGGACTTGGGTGTGTCCTAATGCAACATGGGAAGGTGATAGCATATGCATCTAGGCAACTTAGAGACCACGAGAAAAATTATCCAACTCATGACTTGGAGTTGGCAGCAGTAGTATTTGCCTTGAAGCTATAGAGGCATTACTTGTACGGTGATCGAGTGTGCATGTACACAGACCACAAGAGTCTGAAGTACATCTTTACTCAGAAGGAACTGAACATGAGACAGAGAAGATGGTTAGAGTTGATCAAAGATTACGATGTGGAGCTTCGGTATCATCCAGGCAAGGCTAACGTGGTAGCAGATGCTCTTAGCAGGAGAGGCAGCGTGTCACTCCCCAATCCTGGAATACGTATTTTAATACGTAAACCGATAAATTATATTTACCTTGAATTTATACGATATTTATTATGCAGTATTTCTTCATGCATTTCCCAAAAATATTCGACAAAATATTATTTTCTAATTTATTTTTCTGCATTTGGGCCTACAGTTTTGGCTCATTTGGGTAACCTATTCTTGGTTCACCAATGGTTCATCATGAACCCATGGGTCCAAGATCTTTATATATAACTCATCTCATTCTCTCTCCTCTCATTTACTTTCTCTCATTTATTTCCTCCACCAACCAAGGCAAGTACCAACTTGCTCAAGAGATGGATCCATAATTTTGTCAATGATTTCTTACAAAACTATTTGCCAAAACATGTTCTTCTCCTCAATCTATACTAGTTTAGAACTTGGAAATTTCTATTTTGAAGCTTTGATTTTTGTAGATCTAAGTTTTAATCATTTTTGAATTTCATTGGTCTTGATCTATTTTCGTTAGGGTTTTGTGGGTTTTCATGCTTCCATGTGGAAGATAATTCCATTTCACCCAAGATGAAACTTTGGAAATCCGGATTAGGAGTTCGGATGGCCAAGTTGTGATGTTTTGAAGCTTTGGGTTCAACCATACTGTTCTTGCTGTTTGGAGAAGACAGTGAGCAGTGTGTAGAGCTGTTTAGCTTACGCACACTGAGCTACGTGCGCTCTTTAGCGTGCGTACGCAGACTTGAGTACGCTTTCTAGCGTGTCTCCTTCAGCGTGCGTGACTTTTCACCTACGCTGCTCCCTGTAGCGTGCGTGACTTTTCACCTACGCTGCTCCCTGTAGCGTGCGTGACTTTTCACCTACGATGCTCCCTGTAGCGTGCGTGGCTTTTCACCTACGCTGCTCTCTCAGCGTGCGTGACTTTTCATCTACGCTGCTCCCTGTAACGTGCGTGACTTTTCACCTACGCTGCTCCCTGTAGCGTGCGTGACTTTTCACCTACGCTGCTCCCTGTAGCGTGCGTGACTTTTCACCTACGCTGCTCCCTGTAGCGTGTGTGACTTTTCACCTACGCTGCTCTCTCAGCGTGCGTGACTTTTCATCTACGCTGCTCCCTGTAGCGTGCGTGACTTTTCACCTACGCTGCTCTCTCAGCGTGCGTGACTTTTCACCTACGCTGCTCTCTCAGCGTGCGTGACTTTTCACCTACGCAGCTCCCCTGACCCCCTTGCTTAACCATTTGCTCTTGGAGCTTTGGTTTTATTTCTTTAAGCTTGGCTCTTCTATAACCCTGTATTTTGATATTTTATTAGATATTTTATGCCCATTTTATATCCTTACGCCTTTTGTCCCGAGTATGATATGAGCACTAATGTGACCCCGGAGAACAAAGTGCTCCTACCCGATACATGTACCTGAATATCCCAGTTCTTGTTCATGCTCGACAAATGACTCGTAACTCCACGTGGCGTATTTGCAATGATGCATTACACTAAGGAGGGTAGCACATGTTGACATACTGATTGACATGGATCCTCTTTGGGGTACTCGTACTAAAGTACGACTTTAGGAGGATAATCATGCAGGCCACAGCATGTGAGTCCAAGATTTTACCTAGGGTTAAATTAGACAACTAAACATACTAGATGCATGGGGAGGGCAAAATCCCGAGATCGTGTTACACCAGCCGCCTTGAGATATTGTCTTGACGCGCCGGCTGGTCTCCACGGATACTGTGTCATCCGCAACGAGCGGATGACTGTATCCGATTAATTCCTGCTATATATTATATGTCTTGGCAAGGTGGCCTTACGAGGGACCTGTGCTCAATGACACCTGTCTACGCGAACCCCTGGGTTGGCTAGCCTTGCTGGAAAGATACGATCTGAGGACTTTGAAATAACATGAAGCGAGGATAACCTCGTCCCACTAGAAACTCGTAGACTTGATTGGCCGCGAAAACGACTTGCGTGTATCTTATTACCTTCTGTGAATAAGTGAGGGAAGTGGACTGTCATGGTACATGATCCAACCCATGTTCTTATTTGATTGTTGGGTTGGTTATCGTACTATGACAGGCTGTGGACCGAAGTTATGAATGGAAGACTTATTCTGGTTGTGAAGTGCTACTTTTGTGAATGACTGAGGAACATGGTCTATCATGGTACATGATCCAACCCATGTTCTTGTTTGATTGTTGGGTTGGTTATTGTGCCGCGATAGGCTATCGACCGAAGTCACGATCAGGAGATTTTATTGTTTATACCTTTTTGACTTATGTGAAAGTTATAGAGTACGACATGTCCCGACTCCATGCGGCACCTTTTGTCCTTGTTTGGTTGTAAGGGTGCCATATGGGTTCGAGGATGTTGCGCTATCCTATAATAGTTGCATAAGTATTACTATTATCAATTATTCTATTATCTGGGTTTTTAATCTTAACTCTCGTGTCCCTTTGGCGGTACTTGCTATTCGGGGCTGACCCCGCTGGTTTTGTTTGGCCAGATCTCGTAGCAGAGCCAGAGGACACGATCTTCCTCTCTGACATCCATGGTGCATACTAGGAGCATGGTGGTTCGGGGACTCGAGTGGGTTTCTTCTCCACCACTCCTGCTTATATTTTGTGCGGCATTAGCCACCAGCACCTGTTAGCCGGATACATGATATTTTGTGTCAGTCCGGAATTATAAATAAACAGACTGCAGCTGGGTATAATTTTGTATTCCTGACTCTCTGAGATAGCTAAATTATAAAGCTAGTCTTTCATGATCATTTTGATGAAGCGTCAGGGACGCCTTACTGCTTTATCTTTAATGTTTATTTAATTGCTGATGTGACTTGATTGATTGAGACATAGAACTCTGTGGGACCATAGGAGACTTGATTGTAGCATGTATCCCCTAGTCTCTCGACAGCCACGATCGCCGTATGACGTTACGTACCTCATATGGAGTAGCTGGCCTAGTCCGTCTCCGTATTTCGGTACTGGGGCGTGACACAGCGCATTTATGTTGACATTACAAAAACATATTTTAGAGGATCTTCAAGAGATGGGCATCGAGGTTATACTTCCTAGTGATATAGAAATTCTGGCAAGTCTACGAGTTCAATCCGACTTGGTAGACAGGATTAAGGAAGATCAGGCACAGGACCCAAGGATTCAGAAGCTTAGGACGAAATGTGAGTCAGGACTCAGGAAGGAGATAAAAATTTACGAAGATGGTACACTTAGATTTGGATCTCGTCTATTTGTGCCAAGTGGGGATTTCGGGCAGGAGGTTATGACAGAAGTCCACAGTTCTGAGTATTCTATACACCCTGGAGGGACCAAAATGTACAAAGATATCAAGCAGCACTTCTGGTGGAACGGAATGAAGAGGGAGATAGCTAGATTCGTTTCTCGTTGCTTGATATTTCAGCAAGTGAAGGCAGAACAACAGAGGCCAGCTGGATTATTATAACCGCTTCCTATTCCGGAGTGGAAGTGAGAACATATCACAATGGACTTTGTGACCGGTTTACCGAGATCACCAAGTGGTAAGGATGCTATTTGGATGATCGTAGATCGGCTTATAAAGGTGGCACATTTTCGTCCTTTTAGAGTAGGGCAATCTACAGAAAAGTTGGCAGAGTTGTATATGCAGCAGATAGTCAGACAGCATGGGATCCCTGTCAGTATTATGTCAGATAGAGATACCCATTTTATATCGCATTTTTGAAGAGTTTACGTCATAGCCTGGGTACCAAGTTAAGATTTAGTACGGCTTACCACCCACAGACGGACGGACAATCAGAAAGAACAATTCATGGTTTAGAAGATATGTTACGAGCTTGCACCTTAGATTTTGGAGGATCTTGGGGGAGTCACATGCACTTAGTCAAATTTTCATACAACAACAGTTATCAAGCCAGTATCCAGATGGAGCCATTCGAAGTACTATACGGCAAGAAGTGTAGGTCGCCACTGACGTGGGATGATATCGGAAAAAAAAAGATGTTAGGCCCAAAGATGATTGTTCAGACGGTTGAAGTGGTTAAGGGATTAAGGAGCGACTTCGAGTTGCGCAAGATCGATATCATCATTCGGCAGACCAGCATCGTAGGCCTCTAGAATTTTCTATTGGGGACCACATGTTCTTACGGATCTCACCTACTTGTGGGGTCATTAGATTTGGCGTTCGCGGGAAGTTGAGTCCACGATACGTAGGCCCATTTGCTATTCTCTATAGGGTAGGCGATGTTGCTTATCGTTTGTCCCTTCCACCTTCGTTACGAGAGGTGCATGATGTGTTTCATGTATCTCAGTTGAGTAGGTATGTATCGGACCCAAGCCATATCCTCGATCATTCTGAGCTGGTTGTTGGTACCAACCTGTCTTACGAGGAACAGTCGGTGTCCATTTTGGACCGAAGGGAGAAGATACTCAAGAATTGAACAATTACTCTTGTCCGAGTTGCTTGGGGTCATTACTCCTTAGGAGAGTCAACGTGGGAACGTGAGGATGATATCCGATCACGGTATCCGCACCTACTTGACTCACAAGGTATATTTCTTTCCGTGTACCTTGATTGCCTTTATTCATTATGCTTATCACCCTATGAGTAGAAATTGCTTGATATCGTAGATTGATATATATATATATATTACTTGCTATTGATATTGTAGAATGACTGCTTGCTCGCTAGAATTGCTTGTACTTGGATTAGTCTAGCTTTGATGTTTCTGTCCTGCTTGGATTTGAAATTCCGAGGACGAAATTTTTCTAAGGAGGGTAGAGATGTCACTCCCCGTTCCCAGAATACGTATTTTAACACGTGTACAGCTTAAATATATTTATTTAATATTTATCATTCATTTGTTCTGTATTTAATTCCTTTAATTTCATGCTAATTATTTTTCTGTATTTTATTCTCTGCTTTTGTTTTGATCTTGGGTTCGGCTTGGGTTGGTTTATTTTGGTGGTTCATCATGAGCCAAACCAACCACTACCTAACATCATCTCCATTTAAAGCCCAACCCTTTCTCTCTCTTTATTACTTTACTTTTTTATTTACTCTTCTTCTTCCTTATAACTCTCTCCATCTACCAAGAGCTTAGGCAAGTACATCTTGCTTCCACATGAGAACACATTTTTATAGTTCATTTATCTTCCTCTCATGATCCTAAGATAGTTTAGAACTTGACATTTTCCATTTTGAAAGTTTTATTTTTATAGATCTAGAATTTGCTATTTCCGAATTTTTGTGGTGTCACTTTCCGTTCCCAGAATATGTATTTTAATACATGTACTGCTTAAATGTATTTATTTAATATTTATTAGGTATTGTTCTGTATTTAAATCCCTTAAATTTTATGTTAATTAATTTCCTGCAATTTTATTTTCTGCATTTTACTTTCTGCTTTTATACTCTACTTTAGCTTTGCTTTGGGTTCGGCTTGGATTGGTTCAATTATGTTGGTTCAACATGAACCGAAACAAACCCCCACCTACCACCACCCCTTCATTTAAAGCCCCATCCCCATTCTCTCTCTTCATTACTCTCCTTCACCATTACTCTTCTTCTTCCACATCAACTCTCCCCCACCTACCTAGCCGCATAGGCAAGTGCCAACTTGCTTCTTGATGGATCTTCGTTTTTGCTGTTCCATTGTCTTTCTCTCAAGATTCTTAGATACTTTAGTACTTAGCATTTTCAATTTCCATGACTCATTTCATGTAGATCTAAGTTTAATAATTTTCGACTTTCTTAGGTTTTGATCTAGTAACTTTGTTATTTTTTAAGTTTTTATGGATCCATGTTGTAGAGAATTTCGTCCTACCCCATTTTAGCCTATGGAAGTCCAGATTTGGGCTTGGAATGAAGGTTTGGAGAGCTTGGAAGTAATAGCTTCCCATGGTTCTTTTTCTCTCTCAGAAAGTGGAGAAGAAGAACAGTACTTGGCCGCATGAGTTTTCATGCGGCAAGTCTCTCTTGGCCGCAGGAGCGCTGTTATTTTTCAGCCGCATGGGCTTGGTCGGCTGCTTACCGCATAAAAGATCAGCCCCGAGTCGCATGGAGTAATCTGGCCGCATGTGTAGTGTCCCGCTTCTCGCGGTCCACTATGTAATACCTACGGCTTGTTGACTCAGTCATGAACTGAGTATTTGGTGAAACCTTTGCCGGTATCGATTGATCACGGATGAAATACAATGAACCTTTCCAATTGATGGATTGGCTTCTATTGAAATGAATCCAAGAGTTTTGCTGAATGTTTTCTCTCGCTGCTTAGTTTTGATGAATGCGTTTTCGTATTGGTTTTCGATGATTGGTTTTCATTGTTCGCTTTTATCGCATTTCGTATTCATTCCGAATCTTGAGAGAAAGATACGAAGTATGCTAATCAACTGTTGGTGCCAATGTAGGGCGCATGAATTATTCGTGAACGGCGCATGAAGTCCCTCATTCTCTGTACGCCTAAGAAAAATGATCTCTAGTCCACTCTGTTGCCTTGTCCAAATGATCAACGATACCACATCCACAAAAGATAAGAGAAGATAATTGAATTGAATCAAATTTAAGAATATGTGTTGCTACTCGATCTACTCAATAAGAATGATCATCTGCTTGTCACCAGTATGCTTGAAAATGTAGACATGTACAGACGAACTTGTACGTGTTGAGATGAATCTGAAGGCATGAAATAAACGTGTCGTATATCTGTGCATAAGTCCAAGTGTGTCTCATCTGATAGAACGGCTAGAGCATGCATTCGGTCTCGGACAACTTGTATACAAAGAATTATTTGTCTCTCGGGTGGTATCTGGGGGCACCTGGAACCGCTCGGCCTAGGAGAGATTATGAGCACCCTGGGTAAAAGAAACCCATGTTAAAAGGGTAGCCGATATCTGAGTCCTTAGCGACGAGCTGAACCAAAGATGTCACAGCGGCTAATCATGGGGATAACCCATGGACCAACATGTAGAATAGTCCACATGCATGACCCGAATGACAACTTCAATATCTGCAAGAATGAATCATGAATTACTCATTATGCAAATTGTGCTAACGTGGTTTTGTGCATGGATGACTGCCGGCGAGGGTAAGTCGCCATGAATTATATTCTACTGTCATGTTCTTATGAATTGTTAAAAAGAACCTAGACAAGTAGAAAGATCACAAGTAAATGTTAGCTCAACATATTGATTTAGTGCAGAGATTTGCGAGTTCGGCCAAAAGCCGTTCGCCAGTACATGATGTGTGCTGACCCACGTTGTGGGAATCCTTTTCAGAAATTAAAAAGGAGACAGGAGGATTTCAAGTGAGGCACTGAAGCTCGTCGAGCCCAGTAGAGCTTGTGGATCGCCTCGAAGTTTTATTTTCTTTCCAGTCAAGTTTTCAAGTTTCATTTCCTTTGAAGGTGTCTTTCAATTCCAGCTTGTAATAAGGGATATGATGTATGGGCATTGTGGCTAATTTCAAAATAGTGTTTCAAAGAATCATGTAGCCAAATTATAAGGCAAATCTGAGTTCGCAAAGCTTTGTACTTGTATTCCTATCAAGTTATCAATAAAATGAGTATTTCCATTTCAAATCTCTGTGTCCAACATTTGGTTTTCTGTAATGAATGGGTGCGTGCATGTGTTTTGCTTAACTAATGGGTACGCACGTGTGTTTTTGCTTGACTAGTTGTTTTTGTGCAGGTACATGGCCTTGTACAAGCGCAACTTAGGCTTGTACGGCATCACGCCTTAGCGAGGACGATCGATCCCGCAGGGATCCAAATAAGACGGGCGACCCTAGCGGGATCGGGGCGTGACAGCATGAGACACTTCTTTATCTGCCGCATAAGGCTTTGCTACTTTCTAGCCGCATATGGATTCAGTCCCGCAGCCGTATGTGAACTGTCACATCTCAGTCGCATAGGCTTGTACCCATCTCAGCCGCATATGGATAATATGTATAGCCGCACGAGCTCATCTTAGCCGCATGACTGTATGTCATCTCAGCCGTATAGATTTGGTGAGATCCGAGCCGTACAAGCTCTGTCTTCTCGCCGCCGTATGTTAGTCTGGCCGCGTGGCTTTAACAGCCGCTAGCCACATAGGATTGTCTTCTTTGTCGCAGCTTAGCCGCATGGGACTTGTGTCATCTTGAGCCGCATGAGAGTTACTTTTTTCTCAGCCGCATGAGGCCCAACCTTTCTAGCCACATGGCTGAGTTTGTTATTCTAGCCGCATGGATTTAGTTCGTTAGCCGCATGTGCATGTTTACTCAGCCGCATGAACCAATAAATTCCTGGCCGCATGAACTCTGGCCCTAATGCCTTTTTGGCTGATCCTTGTCCCGAATTGACATTGATTGACATGGACTGATCGTCTTGGCATTTATTAACATTAATTGTTATCTTGACATTAACATTAATTATTATCTCGATTTATGATTGATCATGCATTCCTAGTTGGAACTAAGAGACTGGCTAGTCGTCTTATTGAATAAAATAAATGAGACACGTTCATATTAATTATGAACTATTGTAATCGACTGGCTAATCCCGAATATTGGCATACAGGCACATGCAGGTTTCAATTTATTTATTTATTTATCTTACAAAAATAACATGTGTACTTTATGGTTAAGGCATGATTATTCCGTGGTTAGTTTTGATTGTTGCATTACGTTATGTAAGACCTACAACCTAACCGTACGAGTATCGTTGTAGAGTTGGGCATACCGTACTATGTACAGAAAGTACTCATTCTGAATGACCATGATCCATGGCATAGGATTTTACTCAAAGTAGAGACTATTAAGTTAAATAAAATAATGATTGCATGGAGAGAGTGGATTCCCGAGTTCTTACATGGCAGCCCTCTTGGGACTATTAAGTGCCCGACAGGCCAGCTGGTTCCCACAGATACTGCAAACCTGCCACACGGGCAGGGAGCGGTATCTGCTTATATTATTTATTGTATATTGTATATTGATGACGGGCGTCCCACTGGGACTCGTCTAATTCATGATTGGCACAATTGATTGACTGGATAGACTAGCCTTGCTTGCACATAGTAAGAACTGAGGAATCCTCATTGTATAATTCTAGGATAACCTGGGACTCATCATAGTAAGCCGTAGTAGTGAATGGCCATTTTAAATTGATTTGTTTGTGTACTGTATCTACTCTGTTACCTAACTGAGATGATTAGAATATCGGGACATGATGGGCCAACTTCTGTCCTTGTTTGGTTGGGAGGTTGGTTCGAAGTGTCGTGATGTTATGTGAATCCTAGTAGATAGCAGAGATCTATTATCATATTCACTTATTTCTGGCTTCACTCCTCATATCGTGCTCCCTTGCGGTACTTGCTATTAGAGGTCTAACCTCTCTGGTTTTGTATAGCCAGATTTAGAGCCGGTCCCCGAGGTTCCAGCTTACTTCTACCTCCAAGATGGTCAATACTAGAGGAATGATCGCAGGAGGACTCGAGTGGGTTCCTTACTTCCCCGCTCATTTTGTTATTTACTCAATACTTTATCGTTTGGCACCGACATGTTAGTCGGATTGTCTTGTACTTATTTTTACATAATTATAACTAAGTCAGGCTGCAGCTGATAACAATTGTGTATACCTTGCTTCATCATCTGGCTATGTTTTGGTAAAGCCAGATATCAAGAACATTTTGACTGAGCGTTTGGGATGCCTTACTGCTTTATCTTACATGTTCTCTATTACTGTTTCTTGTTTGAATGATTGAGACAATAGATGTGAAGTGACCATAGCGAGACTTTCATGTAGTATGCACCCCCTCGTCTTTTAGACAGCATTGATCGTATTATACGATATTCATCTACCCGTAATACGTAGCTGGCTGAGTCATTCCCCCGCTCTCCAGTATTCTGGTTCTGGGGCGTGACAAGGTTTTAGTGGTGGCCCATACAGGTCTGATTTCAGACTTGTGGGGTGTTTTCGATTTATAGGATGTCTCAATCACACATGTTCTCCCTTCATCTCATGATTTGTTGATTCTCAACCCTAGCTTGACATTCCAGTATCCTTCGACTTCATTGATCTTTCTTGTCCGGTCGTTTGATTGTTATTTTGTCCCTTTTTAGGGACACTTCGTCCGCATCGGTCAGAGCTGGAGAACAGCAACAAGGGCAACATGGACAACCTGACCAGGTTGGTCAGCAACAAGGGCCAGTACTACCCCAAGAGGCTATTTAAGAAGAAGTGATAGTGGAAGCAGCAGCTGGATCGCAATATCCGGAGGTTCCACCACCACCAACAGTTCCACCTACCCCTGTGGAAGTGGACACATCGGTCCTTCTGGAGATCATGAGAGGGATGATGGCTACTCAGCAACACCAGATGTTAGCCCAGCAGCGCATGCACGCTCAGTTGCAGGAGCAGAACGTACTACTCAACCAAGTGTTGCAGACAGCTTTGGAAAGAGGGACAAGGCCAGATTCAGGAGCATCAACCAGATTTTACAACTTCAACCCCCGTCGTTTCGAGGACACGGAGGATGCCATCTCAGCAGATGCATGGCTTAAGGATATTGAGGCTATTCTGACGGCAGCTAAGGTACCGACAGAAGAACGTGTGGATCAGGTGAAGTTGTTACTTCAGGATCTCGTACGTGATTGGTGGGAATCAGAGGAAGTAGGCATTAGACATCTTGTTGCTTGGGACAATTTTACAGCAAGATTCAAGACAAAGTACTATGGAGTTGTGGCGCAGTTTGAGCTACAACAGAAGTTTATCAACCTCAAGCAGGCCGGCAAGACAGTAGATGCTTATGCAGCGGAGTTCTGCAGATTGAGTAGGTTCGCCCCAGAGATGGTAGCAACGGAGAGCCAGAGGGCTATGAGATTTCAGCAAGGGTTTCATCTTGAGCTCTTGCAATTGATAGAGGAGTACAATTACCAGACTTTTGATGAGGTATTGACGGCGACTCGAAGGCATGAGATAACCATTCAGAGGATCACGGCAAGGACTGGAGGTCAGAAGAGATCCCACAGTCAGATTGAAGGAGGAGGGGGAGCAGCACCCCGAACAACAGCACCGTTCCTTGGTATTCGTATTCACGATATCGCAATGCGAGGGCCAGTACCACCGAAGCAGCAGCATCAGCAGTAGAGGAAAAACCAGCAACCCCCAGCGGACTGTACTTATTGTGGGAAGGTAGGGCACACTAGAGATGTGTGTCGGACATTAAATAGACTGTTTTGATATGTGGAAATCCAGTTCATCGGGTTACCACCTGTCCTATGAATTCAAGGTCAGGAGGACCCGTACAACAATTTTCTGCTCTGCCAGCACCAGGGGCAGGCCAGTATCGAGGACCAGCGGTGTCAGTGAGGCCGTTGGCACAACGCCCGTTAATGCCGCAAGCCCAGATGTTTCAGCAGCAGGGACCGCCGATTCAGCAACAACAGCATAGACCACCTCAGCGTTACCAAGGCAGGGGCTAGCAGTAGCACCAGGCTAGGCCACAGCATGGGAACCAACAAGGAGGTCGAGGGCAGGCATTCACTCTGTCCTTGGAGGAGGCATTAGCATCGGAAGATATTGTGGCAGGTAACATTCTCGTCGTCTCATATCTCGCAGTAGCATTGTTTGATTCGGGAGCATCACACTCATTTATATCTTACAATTTGCAACACGGCTAGGAATGGAGTTCGAGGCATTGCCAGGAAGGTTGAATATACTCACTGGTAACGAGCTCGTAGGAGTTAATAGAGTTATTCTAGCGTGTAGCGTTGTAGTTTACGGGCATTTTTTACCCGCCAGCTTGATAGAATTTCCTGTTGGAAATTTTGACGTTATCTTAGGCATGGACTGGCTGAAAGACAGTCATGCGACAATAGATTATCGTAGAGGGAGTGTATCTTTTGACATTCCAGGCATGAAGAGGTTCACCTTAGTCAGATCAGAGGCAACTCAACAAGAGCAGGAAGTAGTAACGGCAATGGAAGAAGTTCTAGTTCGGAAGGTAGTTGAAGAGTTTCTAGACGTATTTCCCGAAGAACTTTCAGGACTACCACCGGTTAGAGATATTGAGTTCAGTATAGAATTGGCACCTGGAACCAAACCGATATCAGATCGAGTTTACAGAATGGCAGATTCAGAGCAGGCCAAGGTATATCAGCACATAGAGGAACTGAAGGAGAAGAAGTTCATCCAAGCTAGCATATCACCATGGACAGCACCAGTGGTACTTGTAGAAAAGAAGGATGGGTCGTCCAGATTGTGCATTGACTACAGGAAGCTTAACGCGGCAACAGTAAAGAACAAGTACCCACTACCAAGGATCGACGACTTGTTTGATCAGTTGAGCAGAGCTAGAGTTTTCTCCAAGATAGATCTTCGTTCAGGGTATCATCAAGTGAGGGTTCGGAAGGAGGATATTCCCAAGACAGCATTCAGGTCGAAGTATAGACATTATAAATTCTTAGTAATGCCGTTTGGCTTGTCCAATGCTCCAACAATATTTATGGATCTAATAAATCGCATCTTTATGCCATACTTAGATCAGTTTGTCGTTGTCTTTCTTGACGACATTTTCGTATACTTTGCTAGTGAAGAGGAGCATGAAGATCACCTCAGAAAAGTGTTACAGGTTCTGAGAGAAAACCAGTTGTATGCCAAGCTCAACAAGTGTAAGTTCTGGACAGACCATATTTTGTTCTTGGGTCACATCATATCGGGCACTGGAGTAGCAGTGGATCCCAAGAAGGTAGAAGCAATAGAGAGTTGGCCAGTACCCAAGACCGTAGCAGATGTACGGAGTTTCTTGGGATTGGCAGGATATTACAGGAGATTCGTATCAGACTTTACAAGACTCTAAGCACCCATGACCCGCTTGACCCGGAAGGATATACCATTCGTCTGGTCGGCAGAATGCCAGGCATCATTTGAGAATCTGAAGCAGAAGTTGATATCAGTGCCCATTCTTACATTGCCAGTTGGACCCAGAGGTTTTACTGTATATTGTGATACGTCAGGTAAAGGACTTGTATGTGTCCTTATACAACATGGAAAGGTGATAGCGTATGCATCTAGGCAGCTTCGGGACCACGAGAAGAATTATCCAACTCATGACTTGGAGTTGGCAGCAGTAGTATTTGCTTTGAAGCTATAGAGGCATTATTTATATGGTGATCGAGTGGACATGTACACAGACCACAAAAGTCTGAAGTACATCTTTACTCAGAAGAAACTAAATATGAGGCAGAGAAGATGGTTAGAGTTGATCAAGGATTATGACGTGGAGCTTCAGTATCATCCAGGCAAGGCTAATGTGGTAGCAGATGCTCTCAGTAGGAGAGGCGACGCATTTATGTTGACTACACAGAAGCATATCTTAGAAGACCTTCAGGAGATGGGTATCGAAGTTATGCTTCCTAGTGATGTAGGAATTCTGGTGAGTCTACAAGTTCAATCCGACTTGGTAGACATGATCAAGGCAGTCCAGGCACAGGACTCAAGAATTCAGAAGCTTAGAGCAGAATGTGAGTCAGGACTCAGGAAGGAGATGAGAATCCATGAAGATGGTACACTTAGGTTTGGATCACGTCTATGTGTACCTAGTGGAGATATCAGACAGGAGGTTATGACAGAAGCTCACAGTTCTCAGTATTCTGTACACCCTGGAGGGACCAAGATGTACCAAGATATCAAGCAGCACTTCTGGTAGAACGGAATGAAGAGGGAGATAGCTAGATTTATTTCCCGTTGCTTGGGATGTCAGCAAGTAAAGGCAGAACAGCAGAGGCCAGCTGGATTATTGCAACCGCTTCCTATTCCAGAATAAAAATAGAAACATATCACAATGGACTTTGTGACCGGTTTACCGAGATCGCCAAGTGATAAAGATGCTATTTGGGAAATAGTAGATCGGCTTACAAAGGTAGCACATTTTTTTCCTTTCAGAGTAGGACAATCTGCAAAAAAGTTGGCAGAGTTACAACAGATAGTCAGGCAGCATGGAGTCCCGGTCAGTATTGTGTCAGACAGAGATACCCGCTTTATATCACATTTTTGGAAGAGCTTCCATCACAGTCTGGGCACCAAGTTAAGATTTAGCACGGCTTACCACCCACAGACGGACGGGCAATCAGAAATAACAATTCAGACTTTAGAGGATATGTTGCGAGCTTGCACCCTAGATTTTGGAGGATCTTGGGAAAGCCACCTACACTTAGTCGAGTTTTCATATAACAACAGTTATCAAGCCATTATACAGATGGCACCATTTGAAGCACTATATGGTAAGAAGTGTAGGTCGCCACTAACATGGGATGATATTGGGGAGAGGAAGATGCTAGGCCCAGAAATGATTGTCCAGATAGTTGAAGTAGTTAAGGGAATTAGAGAGCGACTTCGAGTTGCGCAGGATAGACATCGTCATTGGACGGACCAGCATCATAGGCCGCTAGAGTTTTCTGTTGGGGACCACGTGTTTTTGCGGATCTCATCTACCCGTGGGGTCATTAGATTTGGTGTTCGCGAAAAATTGAGTCCGTGATACGTGGGCCCATTTGCTATCCTTGATAGGATAGGCGATGTTGCTTATCGCTTATGTCTTTCTCCTTCGTTACGAGAGGTGCGTGACGTGTTTCATGTATCTCAGTTGCGAATGTATGTATCGGACCCAAGCCATATCCTTGATCATTCTGAGCTGGTTGTTGGTACCAACCTGTCTTACGAGTAACAGCCTGTGTCCATTTTGGACCGAAGAGAGAAGATACTCAAGAACCGAATAATTAGCCTTGTCTGGGTTGCTTGGGGTCATCACTCTTTAGGGGAGTCAACGTGGAAACGTGAGGATGACATCCGATCATGGTATCCGTACCTGTTTGACTCACAAGGTATATGTTTTTCTGTATACCTTGATTGTCTTAAACTCCTCATGCCTATCACCTTATGAGTAGAATTGCTTGGTATCGTCGATAGTTAAACATAGATATGTTACTTGCTAGGCATTGTAGAATGATTGCTTACTCAATTTATTTGTACTTAGATTAGTTTAGCTTTGATGTTTCTATCCTGCTTGGAATTGAAATTTTGAGGACGAAATTTTTCTAAGAAGGGTAGAGATGTCACTTCCCGTTCCCAGAATACGTATTTTAATACATGTACTACTTAAATATATTTATTTAATATTTATCAGGTATTGTTCTATATTTAAATCCCTTTAATTTCATGTTAATTAATTTTCTGTAATTTTATTTTCTGTATTTTACTTTCTGCTTTTACACTCTACTTTAGCTTTGCTTTGGGTTCGGCTTGGATTGGTTCAATTATGTTGGTTCATCATGAACCGAAATAAACCCCCACCTACCACCACCCCCTTATTTAAAGCCCCATCCCCATTCTCTTTTCATTACTCTCCTTCACCGTTACTCTTCTTCTTCCTCATCAACTCTCCCCCACCTACCTAGCCGCATAGGCAAGTGCCAACTTGCTTCTTAATGGATCTTCGTTTTTGTTGTTCCATTGTCTTCCTCTCAAGATTCTTAGATACTTTAGTACTTAGCATTTTCAATTTCCATGGCTCATTTTATGTAGATCTAAGTTTAATATATTTTCGGCTTTCTTAGGTTTTGATCTAGTAACTTTATTATTTTTCAAGTTTTGATGGTTCCATGTTGTAGAGAATTTCGTTCTACCCTATTTTGGCCTATGAAAGTCCAGATTTGGGCTTGGAATGAAGGTTTGGAGAGCTTGAAAGTAATGGCTTCCCATGGTTCTTCTTCTCTCTCAGAAAGTGGAGAAGAAGAACAGTACTTAGCCGCATGAGTTTTCATGCGGCAAGTCACTCTTGGCCGCATGAGCGCTGTTATTTTTCAGCCGCATAGGCTTGGTCGGCTGCTTACCGCATAAAAGATCAGTCCCGAGCTGCATGGAGTAATCTGGCCGCATGAGACTCTTCTTTATCTGCCGCATAAGGCTTTGCTACTTTCTAGCCGCATATGTATTCAGTCCCGCAGCCGTATGTGAACTGTCACATCTTAGCAGCATAGGCTTGTACCCATCTCAGCCGTATATGGATAATATGTATAGCCTCACGAGCTCATCTTAGCCGCATGACTGTATGTCATCTCAGCCACATAGATTTGGTGAGATCCGAGCCGCATAAGCTCTGTCTTCCCGCCGCTGCATGTTAGTCTTGCCGTGTGGCTTTAACGGCCGCTAGCCACATAGGATTGTCTTCTTTGCCGCAGCTTAGCCGCATGGGACTTGTGTCATCTTGAGCCGCATGAGAGTTACTTTTGTCTCAGCCGCATGAGGCCTAACCTTTCTAGCCGCATGGCTGAGTTTGTTATTCTAGCCGCATGGATTTAGTTCCTTAGCTGCATGTACATGTTTACTCAGCCGCATGAACCAATAAATTCTTGGCCGCATAAACTCTGGCCCTAAGAGACTGGCTAGTCGTCTTATTGAATGAAATGAATGAGACACGTTCATGTTAATTATGAACTATTGTAATCGATTGGCTAATCCCGAATATTGGCATACAGGCACATGTAGGCTTCAATTTATTTATTTATTTATTTATCTTACAAAAATACCATGTGTACTTTATGGTCAAGGCATGATTATTCCGTGGTTAGTTTTGATTGTTGCATTACGCTATGTAAGACCTACAACCTAACCGTACGGGTATCGTTGTAGAGTTGGGCATACCGTACTATGTACAGAAAGTACTCATTCTGAATGACCATGATCCACGACATAGAATTTTACTCAACATAGAGACTTTTAAGTTAAATAAAATAATGATTGCATGGAGAGAATGGATTCCCGAGTTCTTACATGGCAGCCCTCTTGGGACTATTAAGTGCCCGACAGGCCGGCTGGTTCCCACATATACTACAAACCTGCTACACGGGCAGGGAGCGGTATCTGCTTATATTATTTATTGTATATTGTATATTGATGACGGGCGTCCCGCTGGGACTCGTCTAATTCATAATTGGCGTAATTGATTGACTGGATAGACTAGCCTTGCTTGCACATAGTAAGAACTGAGGAATCCTCATTGTATAATTCTAGGATAACCTGGGACTCATCATAGCAAGCCGTAGTAGTGAATGGTCGTTTTAAATTGATTTGTTTGTGTACTGTATCTACTCTGTTACCTAACTGAGATGATCAGAATGTCGGGACATGACGGGCCAACTTCTGTCCTTATTTGGTTAGGAGGTTGGTTCGAAGTGTCGTGATGTTATGTGAATCCTAGTAGATAGCAGAGATCTATTATCATATTCTCTTATTTCTGGCTTCATTCCTCATATCGTGCTTCCTTGCGGTACTTGCTATTAGAGGTCTAACCTCTCTGGTTTTGCATGGCCAGATTTAGAGCCGGTCCCCGAGGATCCAGCTTACTTCTACCTCCAAGATGGTCAATACTAGAGGAATGATCGCTGGAGGACTCGAGTGGGTTCCTTATTTCCCTGCTCGTTTTGTTATTTACTCTATACTTTGCCGTTTGGCACCGACATGTTAGTCGGATTGTCTTGTACTTATTTTTACATAATTATAACTAAGTCAGGCTGCAGCTGATAATAATTGTGTATATCTTGCTTCATCATCTGGCTATATTTTGGTAAAGCCAGATATCAAAAACATTTTGACTGAGCGTTTGGGACGCCTTACTGCTTTATCTTACATGTTCTCTATTACTATTTCTTGTTTGAATGATTGAGACAATAGATGTGAAGTGACCATAGCGAGACTTTCATGTAGTATGTACCCCCTCGTCTTTTAGACAGCATTGATCGTATTATACGGTATTCATCTACCCGTAATACGTAGCTGGCTGAGTCATTCCCCCGCTCTCCAGTATTCTGGTTCTGGGGTGTGACAGGTGGTTTGATCTACCAAATTTCCTTAAATTCGAGTTTGGATCATTCCAGGTCGTTGAGATTTGTGTTATACCCTATTTTGATCCATGGAAGTCCCATTTTTGGCTTCGATTGAGGTTTCACAGAAATTTGGAATTCGGAATGTTCTCTACGCCCACGTTTATACGTGCCCGCGTAATATCAAGCTCTACGCCCACGATCATTTGTGTCAGCGTGAATCTGGAATATGCAAGTCTATTCTGGCTTGGCGTACTTCCTTTACGCATACAATGTTTTACGCGTAACATTTTCCCTTACGCATATTCATTTACGCGTAACGTTATTCTTTACGCATACAATGTTTCACGCGTAACATTATTCTTTACGCATACAATGGCTCACGCGTAATATTATTTTTACGCGTACTTGCTTTACGTGCGCAATACTATTCTTTACGCGTATTCATTCATGTGTAAACTTTAACTCTTTACGCGTACAAGCTTTACGCATAACTCGACCCTTTACGCATGCAAGTTTCATGCGTAACTCTATTCTTTATGCGTACTCCTTTACGCGTACTCCTCTGGCTTGGCGTAAGACGAGTTTTACGCGTATTTTATTGAGCGTATTCCTTTACGCGTAAGCTTTATTCCTTCATGCATAAACTTCCCTTACGCGTAAAGTTCTTTTACGCGTATTTCATTGGGCGTACTCCTCTGGCCTGGTGTATTTCATTGAGCGTACTCCTTAGGCGCATGGCACCCCTTATAATATCCTTAAGCCTTTTGACATGAACTCGATATAATCATGATATGTTAATATTTTTAAAACATATTGTTGTGTGGAATGTGCCCTGTGTCTCGATTGGTCTACGGATACCCAGAATGACTGGAACTTAACCCTGAGAGTTACAGACTCGACCATACTAAATACTAGTTGACTTTCATGCCTTATCACGAATTGACATTGATTGTTACCTCGACTAATGATTGATCATGCGTTCCTAGTTGGAACTAAGAGACTGGCTAGTCGTCTTATTGAATTGAATGAGATACGTTCATGTATGAACCACGAACCATTGCGATCGACTAGCCGATCCGAATATTGGCATATGGACACATGTTGACTTCCATTTTTCTGCAAAAGCAGTATGTGTATCTCACAGTCAAGGCATGATTATTCCGTGGCTAGGTTTGATTGTTATATTACGCTATGTAAGACCTACAACCTAACCGTATGGGCATCGTTGTAGAGTTGTGCATATCGTAATCTGTACGGATCTGAATGACCATGATCCACGGCATGAGATTTCAATCAACATAGGGACTATTAAGCTAAATAAAATAACGATTGTATGGAGAGAATGGATTCCCAAGTTCTTACATGGCAGCCATCTTTGGGATAATTAGTGCCCCGATATGCAGATACTGCAAATCTGCCACACGGGCAGGGAGTGGTATCTGCTTATACTGTTACATATATTGATAATGGGCGTCCCGCTGGGACTCGTCTAATTCATGATTGGTGCAATTGATTATTGGATAGACTAGCCTTGCTTGTACATAGTAAGAACTGAGGAATCCCTTATTGTATATTTCAAGGAAAACTTGGAACTTACAGTTAGCAAGCCGCAGTAGCTGTATTGTCGTTTAAATTGATTTGTTTGTGTACTGTACCTACTCCGTTAACTACCGAGATGATCAGAATGTTAGGACATGACGGGTCAACTTCTGTCCTTGTTTGGTTGGAAAGTTGGTTTGAAGTGTCATAATGTTGTGTGAATCCCAGTAGCAAGCAGAGACTTATTTATCATATTCTCAACTCTTACCACTGGTTTTATTTCTCATGTCGTGCTTCCTTGTGGTACTTGCTATTAGAGGTCTAACCTCTCTGGTTTTGCATGGCCAGATTTAGAGCCAGTTTCCGAGGACTCAGCGTACTTCTACCTCCAAGATGGTCAATACTAGAGGGATGATCGCAGGAGGACACGAGTAGGTTTCTTGCTTCCCTGCTCATTTTGCTACTTACTTTATATTTTGCCTCTTGGCACCGACATGTTAGTCGGATAGTCTTGTATTTACTTTTACATAATTGTAACTAAGTCAGACTGCACCTGATAACTATTGTGTATACCTTGTTATATTATCTGGCTATGTTTTGTAAAGCCAGACCTCAAGAACATTTCGATTGAGCGTTTGGGACGCCTTACTGCTTTATCTTACACGTTCTCTATTACTGTTTCTTGATTGAATGATTGAGACAATAAATATTCAATAACTCTAGTGAGACTTTCATGTAGTATGCACCCCCTCGTCTTTTAGACAGCATTGATCGTATTATACGGTATTCATCTACCCGTAATACGTAGCTGGCTGAGTCACTCCTCCGCTCTTCGGTATTCTGGTTCTGGGGCATGACACAGCGCCTCCAACTCTTACAGACGGCGACGTTGATTGTCTTTTTTCGTCAATTGGTTTGCGATCGCCACCCATAGAGAGGGTATTTGGATCTCCAGTAGTAGCACTGCTTCGCTTCCGTAAACCAGGGAGAATGGTGTGTTGTCCGTCGGGGTCCGTACCGTTGTACAATATACCCAAAGGCATTCGCCGAGCTTCTCGTCCCAGTTGCGCTAGTTGGATGACACGACCTTTTTGAGTAGCTTGACGATGGTTTTATTAAAAGCTTCAGCCAATCTGTTCGTTGCCTGATTATAAACGGTTGATGCCACGTTCTGAATACGGTTCTTGTCGCAGAACCTACTGAACGCATGGCTGATGAATTGCTGGCCATTGTCGTAGATAATCCTTTGAGGTAACCCGAAATGGTAGATGACGTGATGCTTGATGAAGCTGATCACTTTTGAGCTTTTTACCTCTGTGAGAGGTACTGCTTCCGCCCATTTAGCGAAATAGTCGGTGATTGCCAGGAAAAGTGGTGTCCCCTTGATGAAAGAGGAGTGATAGGCCCTACTATATCCATGCCCCAGGCTTCAAATGGCCAAGAGGCAACCGTCGGGTGTAGAGGCTCAGACGATCTGTGGATGAATTTGACATGAAGCTGACAAGCACGACACTTCTTTGCATACTTGACAACGTCGGCCATCATGGTGAGCAGTAATAGCCCACTCATCGGAGTCGGTCCTGTAGCTTAGGACCTGGTTGATGAGCTCCGCACGTTTTGTCATGAGCTTCTCGAAGGGCTTCGGCGGCTTCTTCGTTAGATAGACATCAGAGGAGAAGTCTATCGTAGGAGCGCCGGTACAACATTTTGGAGGTTGTATCGTAATAAAATCGGAGGAAGCACTTTCTAACTGAGACTGCCTCCTTCGGGTCTTCCGAGAGGATTTCGTAGACATCAAAGTCGATGAATGAGAACCTCCAGTCTCTGACGTTGATGCCAGGGTCCGCGGCCATGGCATGAGTTGTCCGTATGAACACATTATTTCTGGGGCAAGCCAAGTCCCGACCCATCACCGTAACGAAGTGTTGAGTCCCGACGGGTACAGCCATAGAGGCTGCGAGCCCGGCCAGAGCATCAACTTCCAAGTTTTGCAGCCGAGGCACATGCTCTATGAAGAATTCTGCAAAGGTTGAGATGTTGTCCAACGCTGCTTTGTGATAGGGATGACGTCTTCATGGCAGACCTTATATTGTCTCCGGATTTAATTAATGGCGAGCTTTGAGTCACCGTAAGATTCAAGGTAGTCCATCCCCAGCTGCCATGCTAACTGAAGCCCCATGATGAGGGTGTTGTACTCTGCAACATTGTTGGAGCACGGCTCTGAAAGAGAATAGGCATGCTGGATGACCAGTTTGTCGGGAGAGATTAAGACCACCCTACTCCTGCAATAATTTGGCCTTTGGGGCCTGTTCTGGAAGCACCGTCGAAGAACATCCGCTAGACCGGGCTTTCCTCGGTAATGTTTACTTCTTACACCTCATCGGGAATACCTTTGTAGAGCCTGGATGATTTCGAGGCTGGGTATCCGGTTAGGAATTCGGCCAATGCTTGGCCCTTGACAGCCTTTTGTGGTACGAATACCATGTCATATGGTGTCAATAACATCGCCCATGTAGCCAACCGAGAGTTTAGCGCTCCTGGTTTTATCATGAGAATTCTGAGTGGATTGACTCGGGAGATGACATGGATTGTTTGTCCCGAGACATAGTGGAGAGTCTTCTGGATGGCGAACACCAATGTTAGACACTCTTTTCCACGGGTTGTACCGGTGTTCGACCCAAACCATCGTCCTGATGAGGTAGTAGTTGGCCTGTTCGTGGCCTGCTTGGTTGTTCTGGGCCAACAAAGCGCCAAGGGAATGGTCCATTGCACGGACATAAAGCAAGAATGGTTTGCCTGTGACGGGTGCCACCAGGACTGGGGGACTTATCAGATAAGTTTTGATGTCGTCAAAAGCTTTCTGACATTTTTCCATCCAGACGTAAGAAAATCCCTTCTTCATAAGCTTGGTGAAGGGTTGACATTTTCCAAAAAGGTTCACGATAAACCTCCGGATGTAGGCGAGTCGTCCTTGTAGGCCTCGAAGTTCTCTGAGGTTCTTCGGAGGGTCCATATCAAGGATGGCTTTAGTCTTCTCGGGGTCGACATGAATGCATTTTGCAGTGATGATGAAGCCCAAGAACTTTCCACTAGAGACCCCAAGGAAGAATTTAGCGGGGTTCATTTTAAGCTGATGTGCCCGTATGAGGTCGAAGACTGTCTTCAGGCCTCGTAGGTGATCGCCCCTAAGACGGCTCTTGGCGGCAATATTGTCAATATAACACTCGACTGTCTTACGAAGGTGTTGACAAAAGATGGTGCTCATAGCTCGTTGGTATGTGGCACAAGCATTCTTCAAGCCAAAGGGCATTATTGTGTAGCAGTAAACCCCCTTTGGAGTTCTGAATGACGTGTGCTTCTCGTCGTCTAGGAACATCTTTATCTTATTGTAGCCTGAGTAGCCGTCCATGACGGACATACGCTCGAAGCCACATGTGTTGTAGATCATTACGTCGGTGATCGGGAGTGGGAACTCATCCTTTGGGCATGCAGAGTTGAGGTCCCGGAAATCGATGCAGACTTGGATCTTCCCATTCTTCTTGGTGACGGGGACGATGTTAGCTACCCAGTCGGGGTGTTGTTCTTCACGAATGAACCCACTGTCCAAGAGCTTATCGATCTCTTTGTCAATGGCGTACATGATGTTAGGACGAAAGTGCCACTGTTGCTGCTTAACGGGCTTAGCGTCAGGTAAGATGTTAAGCTTGTGCATTGCGACTTGTGGGTCGAGTCCCGGCTTGTCTTCGTAGCTCCCGGCGAAGACGTCGATATATTTTTTGACCAGGTGGATCAAGGATTCTCGGTCCTCCCCCACCAAGCTCTTGTTGATGAAGATGGGTTTGGATGAAGATCCATCCCCAAGGTCGATCTGCTCGACTTCGTCTTCGGTAGGGGGTTCTCGCAATTCAAAGCGAGACTTCCATTGCGCGCCTAGGCGTTGAGCCCAGGGTTCTTCTTCGAAGAACTCTCCTGTTTGATCGTAGTCTTTATCTTCTGAAGGATGTACGTATGTCATGTTGGCTGACAGCACCTTCCTAAAGACGGAGCCGATGCTGGTGTCGGAGTCCTAAGTTGAAGTTTCATATGAGTGAGAATGTATGACATCCTCTGCTTCTGATTCTTCTGGAGTTATTGGAGGCGTGATGTAGCCTACCCCCCTACGGGTACGGTGATAGTATTCTTGCGATTTTCCTTTTGGTATTGGAAGTCGTAGGGGAAGGCGTCAACCTTTGTCGTAGTTCAGACCTTGGCAGCTCTTCAAGTTGTAACCCATCTTTTGGATGAGATACTTGGCTCGATCGTTGTACCGGTAGGTTTGCTTTCTGCCGGTGTCGGGTTCTGGCTCCGTCGGTGGGAGGTCTTAGTGAAGCTCAACTTTGCCAAAGATTATGGGCTTCTCATCCTTGTTCCGAGACGGAACTATGTAACAGACTCATTGGTACAGGATGACTCGATTTATATGACTCACAGTCGTTATTTGTGTTTACAACGACTGTAGAGCATTATCTAGAGTGTACATTGTATTCCAATATGGAAGACTAGAATAATTGAAAGACACTCTATTATTGATAAAATACGGGATCTTGTCCCGAGGGATTACATCATCGAGGGATGGAGCATCGACATTAGCCGATATGTACTCTCCAAGTTCTTCATAAGTGAGAACTGGAGCAGCCTTGGGAGGTTTAGGAGAGTTTTTTAGGAGCTTGCCCCGTGCTGGCTCCTGGGACTGTGCTAAAAAGGATGCCGAGGTCTTTTCTTGTGGCCTGATGGGTGCTGACAACTGAAGAAGTCTGCCTTTGAGTCGCACCTTGAGGGGAGCCTCAGTTGGTGTGCCGGGAGCTGGAGCCTTTCCCCGTAGCTTGGCTGCGAGAGGAGCCGCCACTTGAGGGGGCTTGCCTTTGAGGCCTATCTTCAACGAAGCTTCATTGGATATTCTGTCCGGAGAAGCTGGAGCCTTCCAGCAGATTTGACTATTATAGGGGTCGACGTTTGAGGCGGCCTCCCTTTGAGTCACACTTTTAGGGGAGCATTGATTATCATGTCTGCCTCTGAGTTGGCTTCGACCTCAGCTTCTGCCTCTTCATCAGCATCATTGGCTTCATCTTCGAGATGAATTGATTTGTACAGATCAACGTCAGTAAAGAAGGCTTCAATCCCTCTGAAGGGATCGACATCAGCAAACTCTGTTCGGATGATGCCGCTGGTGGACACGTATTTCATACATTAATGGAGAGTAGAGGGCACCACTATGTATTAATGTATCCACGGTCGTTCCAACAGGATGTTGTAGTTGACGTCTCCATCCACAACGTAGCAAGTTACCTCGGTCTGGAGATCGTCAATGTGACACTTCAAGCGGATCTTTCCCAGCGGCTCACTCTTACTGGCGTTGAAGCCACTGATGGTAGTGTAAGACGCTGTCAGGCGATGCATCGAGATCCTCAACGTCTGAAGTAGAGTTCGGGGGATAATGCTGAGAGAAGACCCAGGGTCGATCTGCATTTGATCCACCTTGATGGCACCGACATACCCTGTGTAATACAGGGTCTGTTGTGCCTGTTGTTCTTGAGAAGCATATCATGTTGAGTGAATGTGATGTTGGGGATGATCTCCCCCACATTATGGTAGTACGGACATGCTGTAGGATCGTCGTCAGGCTGCTTGACCTGACTGATGAAAGACTCGACGTCCTTCAGGGCTTCGCAGAGAGCCTCCCGAGTATCTTTTGATAGGCGAAGGAGCTCGAATAGGGAAAGCCGTACTGGAGTACTGGCCAGTTGTACCAGTATATCGAAGTTGTGGGGCTTGGCTAACCCCGGAGTGTTGTCTTTTTGAAGAGGCCTGTCGAAGCGGGCCTCCTTCTGCTTTTATTTATCAGCTGCAGGAGGTTGGGATAAACCTTCACCTTGGCCAGCTGGGGTGATGATAGGAGGTGTCACTTCGGACGGAGCCTCCTCTGGCTGGGCGTTCTGTTGTGAACACTTTTGTACGGGCAGTACTTCTTCAAGGGAGGAAGTCACCATTCGGCAAGACTTGGTCTTCTTGCCTTTGCTTTTGGAGGTAGAGGTTATCCCCGGTTGAGTCAGCTCTGGAACGAGATCCGGATGAACCTACATGATATCTCCCTTAGATGTTGTGAGTGGTGTGAGCCCACCCACGTTGTCACGGGATGATGGAAGGTTGACTACTTCCATTGTCGCCTTTAGGATGGGGACGACGCCATCTTGAGCTGTGGTAGGCGGTAAAGTGTCGAACTGGAGAGACACCATGTTGGCCGAGACTATCTTCTTCTCGTAATCGACTGAGATGACTGTCACGACCTGCTACCCAAATTGTTGGGCCGGGCCAAGCTATGTCCAGCCTACACTTGGTTAAAGCGTAGTAAGCTGTTCTAGGAGATAGACAAGATGGTACTAAGTGTGCAAATAGACATATATTAAAGCATTTTAAGAGTTCATCACAACACAGCTTCTATTGACGAAAACAAATAAGTTTTATAGGTTATTACACTATCAAAGTAATAACTGGAGATAAAGTCCAGTAACCAAGTAAAAGTTGTAACAACACAAGCCTAAGTCTCAAACAGGAAAGACAACTAAGCAAGGTTCCCCGCTGGGGCCTCTTCTGGAGCAAAGGCCAGGTCCTCTAAGGCAGTCCCGTAGTAGCTATCACATAACATTTCTTCCTCGGATAGTGTACCTACAACGTTATCCTGTCAGGACGGAAGCAAGTACTGATTCTACAAACAGAATATACTGAGCATGAAATGAAAAGAGATGTAATAACTGGATTCATTTCATGGCACAATCTATCATGTAATATCACAACTATCATGTCAAGGATACATTTGTCATGGCGACACATGCATATATATTGTTTAAAACTGGAGCAGGTACGTGATCGGTCAATAGGTATAGAATGTACTGGTGTACAAGCCATAAATATGAAATGTACATATGTACAAGTAACAAGCATAGGTGCACATCCATACAAAAATGCGGGATAAGGACTATGACAAGGTTCGCATATACAATGCGACCTTGCTCGGTACATACGTACGGAGAAGGGGGCATGATCACGTACTCAACTATCAGTTTCCTCCATGTCCCAGTAACCATCATGTGAGGTATACAAAAGTTTTTCTAAGCATACAAAGATACTGGGAGCAGTATAGAGTATGTAGAAGATACTGAGAGCAGTATAAAGTATGTAATGATATGACTTGCAGTTTTAAGAAACAGTATTTTAACATTGTTCATTCATAGTTCATTATCATATGCAGTAAATAAAGTTTGTAGGGGTACTTTCCTCGAGTAAAGCAAGGATATGAGATAGCAGGTATAAATGTCCGGTGTCCTGTCAAAATGATACAATCTCAGCCTCTAAGCTATGTTCAAGATTACGCTAGTATTGTGACACGGCTCCTAATAGGATACTAGCTAAGCGATGCTCTAGCAGTCCAATGTGGGGTGTTACAACATCTAAAACAATAAGTAGGGCCTCTGTTCTAAGATAGGGTAAGGTCCCGATACTAAAATATCCCAAAAACCCACAAAAACACAAAAGTCAATATTAATCAATTAATTATTCAGAATGTACATTGTGTTCCAATAATTATTAAGATAGTTAATCAGTCTTAATTTACATGAAACAATATACCAATTTGATCCTTGTTAATTATAGTAATTTATTATAAATTTTCTGGAATTTATAATCCAGTGTAAGTATTTATTAAAAATCAGTTTACAAGTGTACATTGAAAATGAGTTCTGGTTTCCTATTTTTAGACAGTGGCAAAACAGTAAATTAAATCCTGGAAAAATTATATTAAATTAGCTTAAATCAAATAGTATTTTATAATATTTTTTCTGGAATTTATTCAGAATTAAAAAGTTGTGTGGAAATTCAAACATCATAAAACACAGATTCTGAAATTAAATAAATAATTATTTAATGTATTTGTCCACGTATTTGAATTAAACCGAAGTCCAGATATGGGACCCGAGGCTATGAACCAAGTCCAACATGACTCGACTAGACCTCGAATATGTGTAGGCTCACCCAAGTCCACTCAACACATGCTAGGTTTGGACTTAGAGTGGTCGATTGCACAAAATACATAAAATTATAAATAAATACGTAATTTAAATACATGTTAGTAAATGAATTAAATTACAGAAATTGAGAGCGTAAATATTACAGTATAGGCACTGTGTTTATAAAATATATATTACTGTATAGACACTGTATTTATTTATAT
Organism: Iris pallida; assembly: GCA_029216955.1. NCBI lineage: Eukaryota > Viridiplantae > Streptophyta > Magnoliopsida > Asparagales > Iridaceae > Iris > Iris pallida. The sequence goes on from JANAVB010037417.1 coordinate 4,602,016, forward strand.
ATTACATTATAGACACTATATTCATAGAGTACATATATATATATATATATATATATATATATATATATATATATATATATATATATATATATATATATATATATATTACAGTATAGGCACTGTATTTATATTGACATAATTTAAATGACAGAAATTAAATGACAGAATGGAAATGGCAAGATTAAAATATAACTATAATTTAATATGAGATGTTTATCAAAAACACAAAAAGAAATTAAATGTTACAATGATATTATTTTATCATATTTTATTTATTTATATAAAATAAATAATACAAAAGGGGGGTTCGAACGCAGCCAGTTGAAGGAGGGGGTGTTTCAAGTGCCACTCGGCTGACCATTGGGTTAGACCGAGCTTGCTACTAGGGATGGGGTTGAGTTAATTTTATTTAGAAACAAAAGGGGGGTTCACCATCTTCGTGTCCCAAATAGTTGGACACTTGAAAACGTGTCCAGTTCGTGTCCGAGAGTGTGTCGGCACGAATTTGACACCAATCCTCGTGTCCAAGGGTAGTGTTAAGTTTGCCTCGATGTTCTCCACACGATAGGACGTGTCTCGTGTACTTTCGACACGAAAGTTCGTCGTGTCCGACCTCGGGCTACGGTATTCTCGACGTATAGGTATCGAGGAGCTACGAAACCTAGGACAACAGACTCATCGTGTTGAGATGAACACATTGAGGGAAATAAATCGAAGAACGAAGAAGAAATGGAGAAGTTGCTTACTCGGCTGGTCGGGCGGGCGGCGACGGCGGACGGTGGCGGCGTCGAGCTGCGGCTCGTCGAGCTCGACGTGTTGGTGGTTTCCTTGGTCGAAGGCGAGGTCGGACGGCCGAGATGGGGTGGTCGCCGGAGTTGATCGCCGGTGGCAGCGCGCGTATCAGACAGAGTATCAGAGGGAATTTTTAAATATTAAATTTGAGGATTCTATTACCAATAATTAAAATTGATTAGAAATTTATGTTTTCTCCTTGGAAAGTGCGTCTATTTATAGGGAAGCTTTATTAGGGCAACCTAACCATGGTTAATTACTAACTCCACCCTAGGGTTAAATATTTACAATTTTGCCATGAAGGTGAGAATACAGCTTTTACGGTAGCAGTTTTTAAATTACCAAAAATTCAAATGACGTCCAAACGACTCCAAACAAATCGCAGAAAAATTCTAAAATTAATAGAAAAATATTTAGAACCTAATGGAATCAATTTGGGGAAAATTTGAAATTATTTTTTATTTAATAATTTTTAGAAAAATAGGGGTTACAATGACGTTCGTATTGATCATGCACTGTATGTAGTCTTTGAGGATGTAGCAGTCTTTAGTTGGATGTCTAATGAAATGATGGTAGTAACAATACATTGGGTCGCCGACTCTGCCTACTTCGTCAGGACGCTTAGGATCAGGCAACTTGATTTTGTCGTCATGCTTCATCATCTCGAAGAGCTGTAAGGTATCCTCATCGTGGAAGGAGTAGACCATCTTCGTTCGTGGCGCGGTAGGAGGCCTCTGGGCAGGACCTTGTGTGCTGTTAGTCGTATTGACAGTTAATGCCTGTTTTCCCTTCACTTTGCGGCTGCTACTGCTGGTCGCATGCCATTTTCCTTTATCGTCGAAGGTGGGAAAGTTAACCTCTAGAAGGCGAGCATTACGTGCCTTCTTTTCAGCAGCTTCGGCTTCAATGATCAATGCACTCCAATCAGGCGGGGGAGTGGAGTTGAGCCAGAGCTTGATTGATGGAAGCATGTTCATGCTGTATGTTCCGATGAGTGTGTATTCCGGCATGCCCGGAGGCAAGCTTAGGCATGCTTGTCGGAAACGTTCGATGAAGACTCGAACGGTCTCACTCTCAGTCTGTTGTACTTCTATGAGAGACGACATGGTCATGTCCCTCCCTCCGTCGTAGAACCGATCAAGAAAAAGACATGTCAAGTCATCGAAAGATGATATCGAGTTATCAGGGAGACTGCAGTACCAGTCGTAGGCGACTCCCTTCAAAGCCCCGACAAACAGGCTCGTGAGCAAGGCGTCTTCTTTTAGGAGATGCCCCATCTGAGACTGAAAGTAGGTCAGGTACCGGCGAGGAGAATCCTTCCAATCGTATGGCGTCAATATTTACGGTTTATACTTGGAGGATACACCACTTTGTTCCATTCGAGGGGGTAAGGTTACGGGAGTCCCATCTTCTGGCGATCCTTCTGTCTATTTCGGGCCTCAAAACGTTCACGCAGGTCTCTGACCATCTCAACCAAATCTTTTTCGAGCTGGGAGTAGGTGAAGGCGGTATGGCCTGAAGATGGATATTGGAAGGAGCAGATGCTCGCGATGCAGTGTGGTGCTCTGCCCCTGAAGATACCCATTGAGGGGGTATAGTTGAATCTTCGTTAGCCCTTGGATCGAGGCTGGTGGAGACAGGTGCCCTTGCCAGAGTGGTTCGAATTTTAAACACCGCCTGGGTCAGGATTTGTATGGAGACAGAGAGGGTTTCGAGACTCCCCTTAAGAGTGTCTATGCGTTGTACAATGTCTAGCGCTGGAGCGTCTGATTCTCCTTCATCACCACCCTCTGCCATGTAAGCTGTCATGACATGGGTGGAAGTGGATGGATCGGTCGAGGCTTCGCTTTCGACCTCGCTTTCCTGTAGAGGGGATTCTTCTTCTGAGGCCTCGTGTTGGCTATCCCCAGCTACGTCACTGTCGGTTTGTGGAAGCGCTTCCTCATTTTCGAGGGGAGGGTTGTCAGAGGCTTGACTATCCCCGGCCGTTGCTTCCGCCAAGGCCTTGCTCCTTGCTCGGGTGCATTCGTACACCCCTGGGGACGGGGCCACTATTTTGCTCTTCCTAACTGAGTCTTGGATGCAGAGGCTGAGAAGTTGGTGGTCGTCTTTCTCACAGATGAGTGGGAATTGGAGACAACATGACAGGAAGCAATTTTGGGCTCCACTTCATCTTCAATTGGCACTTTATTTCCGAGGCAACGTCGGATAGGTGTCGTAGATTATAGTCGCTGAAACACGGACTGCCTCTATGCTGGAGCCACTGTTTTGCAATAACAGCAGTTGATGATGACCGTAGCACAGGTGTGCCCTATGAGGGGCACGTTGTGCTTATTGGTTGACTCTCCTGATCTACGTTTGTGACTGATCACATTACACAAATCATGATGGAAGAGTTTTACTTTAACACCCCCATCAGGCATTTGGCAAGGCCAAGCACCGGGATGGTCATGTGAATGTTATACCCCGTGATCTGGTTCACGCACATGAGATACGCCCGGATCATTGGTAGAGGAACAGCATTTACGGAAACTTGAGTCCACTTTATGTACATCACCCAAGTGGGTGCATGGACTCAACATCGCAGTTGCCCAGCCAGACTTGGTTCGAAATGCAGTAGATGCTCCCAAGTAGAACAGGGACTTTGCGAGTCGACCCGTTTCTGGCACAGATGCGGCCGAGTCAACTCTGTACAGCTTACCATCAGCAGTGTGCATGATTTTGAACGCATACTTTTGGTTTGCTATTGGCGTAGCACATTCGTGGCGCATGGCCTGTGTTGTCTTAGATTTTATTGTACTAGCCCGCGAAGGCGCATAGTACTCAGAATCCAATTGTACCTCTCCATGACAGCGAGTGAGTCCGTTAAAGACAGACATTCTCTCCTGCACACCAGAGCTCATGCGCTGGAGATTGGTTGCACGTCTGCTCCGTCGGTGCATCTTCTTCGGTTGGGAAGAAGATAATTAGGGAATGACGGTTGGGAAATGCAGTCAATACTTGTTTCCCAGACAGATGCACGACACCAGTGGGCGCATCCTGGTAACCTGAGAGCTTCAGCAGGAAGGGCCAGCTGTGGTGGCACATCCCCTTCAGTGATGGTGTCAGGCACATCAGCCTTGCGCACCTAGACTTGGCGAGTCTTCTTCGGCTTTGGCTACCGCTTCGAAGGACTCGTACTGCCTTCAGAGATGAACTCCTCATACGCCTGTTGATTGAGGCAGACCACAAGTGTCTTATGGGAGGAGCCGAGTTTGATGTCGTCAGATTGTGACACAACTTTCTCGTTAGAGGAGAAAGAAGTCCCCAGTAGAGTCGTCAGCTTGTTTGCCATTAAAACTCTTTGGTGATTGATATTTTTAATTACAAACAGAACATAGTACAATGTAGGACTTAGACGTAGTCCTAGGAGTACACTTTTTTTTTCTGGGTACTGTCTCGATGGAGCGAGTAGTAATACATTGACTCTGTTGACGAGCTGACTATAGTGCCCCATCCCGCTCAGTCAATCGGAGGAATCGAAAGGCTGACGGCATTCGGACTTAGCCTTGCAACGACGACTCGAAGACTCGCTCGGTCGAGGTGACTCCTCGTTCAGGTGGGGTAGTTTCGGTGAACTTGTCTCATCTTAGCCTTCACATAATAAATCGCATGTTTTTAACTTGCACAAGTAGGCTTGATAATAAAAGAGACGAATCCACATAGATAAGGGAATAATCCCGACGGGTCGAATTGAGTTGAATATGGAAAGGTCCAACGGTCGGCTTAGAGCTGGCGCACGGCGTGCTTTAAAAATGACACTCAGTCCTTCATCTCGTGGCTTGGGAGAAAGAAAGTTGGTTTGAGTTGGCAAAGTTATGAACGTAGCCTAAGTCATAGGCGTCACCCGCATGAATGCTTCATAAAGCATGCACGGTTCCATCGTCCAAGGCTTGGCATAGCCTTGGCTTGCCTATGAGTTAGGTTGCGTTGAACGGCTTGTGACATAAGTCTAAGCACTCAAATGACTTGGTCGTTCAAAGTCGAACGCATGCATGGCACGTTTTCGTGATGCAAGGCGTGATGCAGCCCTTTGCTCATCCCTCGGGTTAAGTTGTAGGCTTGAGTAAGTTAGGAAAAAGTTATGATGGTCGACCTAAGTCATTCCAAGTACTGTCCCGCTCTTTCTGTGGTTGTCAAGTTAAATAGTCCCATGATCCTACGGCCCGTTATATAAGGTATGACTTGGACGATAGCGTCACGTAGAATACAAGTTGGCTTAAGGCATGATGTCACGAACTTAGTGTTTAAGGCAAGTACCACAATTGATTCAAAGTGAGTTTTAGAGAAAGGACTATCAAATAGGCGTTCATGAGTTGAATAAAATGATAGGGTAACATGAAAAGAATGCTCGTGACCGTGGGTCGTCGAGGGGTCTCAAGGATAGAAGTCTTGAACTTGATTTTGAAAGAGATGGTAACACTGAAAGAAGGATGACTGTGTGAGAAGTCAGTTTGAGTCGAGTCTTGTATGGTCATGGACAACTTGTCGATAAGGGCGATTTGTTTCCTCGGACGATAACTTAGGGCCACAGCAGGACCATTCCGACCTAGGAGGAAACTGGGGCAGAATGTGATCGGGGTAGCTGAGTCGAAAGGCAAGTATTCGGTGGACACTCATTGGGACTAGGTATCTGCTTTGAACGTTCCATCCTATACCAGCTATGTGTCCAAAATAGTTTATTATAATAGTGACCTCATATAGATGAGTCGGCATGGCCGCAGGTGTGCCTTTGGATTGAGTCGAGTTGAATGTATGTACAATTAGAACACAATATTTGGGCCTAAGATTTGGCTGCAATCTAGGCGACGTGCTTCGGCACGAGATGTGGCATCGAGTCTTAAGTTGTTGGCATATAAGTTGCATAAGTTGGATTTGAGTCATCTTGAGTTTAAGTTAGAAAACACCGCAAGGCAAAGTCGGTCGAGTGACCCTTAGTCCACAAGTCTTGATTTGGGTCAGTTGGTGATTAAAGTAGCAAGGGCCGCGAGGCGGCAATATGGTTAAGTCATACTGAGTTTGCGAGGCACGGCACGTTGGACTTGTAGCACAGTCACGTAAAAAATTAGGTACTATCGCGTAGTCGCATCTCTGATTTTGGGCCGTAAGACAAACACGACTTGATAGGTTAACGTTGTTGTTGCAAGCACGAGATAGTCTAGAGACACAAAATAGGCCAAGACGTCGGTCATAAAACTGATCCTAAGACAAAAGTAGAAAGACAATAAAAAGGGTTATGTTGCACAAAGTAAATGAACGTATAGGTTTTATATGGGTAGGCGAGGAGCTCATTCCACCAGTATAGTTGAGTACTGACACCCACACAGTTTTCATGTGCAGGCACAGGTAGAAGCTTATGGCGCGGAGCTCGCTTGGATGCATCGAGGTATGAAGTTCCTTGGCGATTCGAGACGTGCGACCGCATAGAGCCAGGACTTATACGGGACATAATGTATGGGCATCGCCTTCCAAAGCATCCGCTGGTTCAAGACATGTATCTAGAGATGAGAGAGAGCTGATTGACTTATAATGTGAGAAGAGTGAGCTTAAGTTTTTGTAATATTGGCCTTGTGCCCCATTGTAATCCTTATTTCAATATCAATAAAAAGCCTCTTTTGAATGACTTGTGTTTTGTTCTAAATTTTCATTGGCTTATTCAATATCTCTGCTTGGGACTTCTGTGCGACGACCCCGTCGCAGCCGCTGAAAACGGTTGTTATGGAACCCGCCTTGCACGAACGCAATCTAGGCTCGTGCGGTATCATGCCTTAGCGAGGACGATCGTTCCTACGGGAGCGGGGCGTGACACTGACGACGATGAGTATCTCTTCTGGCCTGGGTTGATCTGGATGCCGAAGCATTGAGAGGAGATGTGAAACCCAGTTTTTATTTCGTAATGTATTATTATTATTATAATATTAATTCTATTATTATTATTATATTATGGGTTCAAAATTAATTTCAAAATAATAAATTGGATTTTTTGTTGTGCGACCGAGACCAGTTACCCGGAACTAAATTCTGAACCCATTCTTAAAATTGTTTCTCTAATATATAAATAAATATCTATAGTTTTTATAAAAAAAATATAACAAAACATTTCCCTATGAACTGGTCCATCCGTTGGACCAGCATCTCCACCTCTCCCCCTCATTTCTTTCCTCTCCTCCTTTATAACACATCTCCACACATTTTGATAACCCACTCCCATTTAATATCCCACCAGCACCACTCCTCATCCATAACTCCCTCAACTCCTCATTACTTCCCCCACCATACACCAGCACACAGCCGTCCCCCTCATTTCCGTAACTCCAGCACAACTCCTCAACTCCTATTTCCTTCCTTATAACTTCCCATTTCTTTAACTCCTTCACTCACACCATACTCCACCACAACTCTCTCCTGGAGCAAACCCTTTCTCCATCAACACCCGAGCTCTCCCCTCACCAACCCTCTTCCGACTCCACCCTCGGCCTTCCTCCAGGCCGACCGCGCCAGCGCGCCCCGCCGGCCTTTCCTAGCCGCCCGACGCCCGGCACAGCCGCGCCCAAGCCGCGTGCCACCCTCGCGCCTGAGCCCGCGTGGCCGAGCCCCTCCGGCCGACGCCATCGCCGCCCACCGGCGCAGCAGAGTCCTCCCCGTGCGGCCCCCTCTGGCTGATTTTCTCCCTGGCCGCAGCCCATGTCGGCCTCCCCGCTGACCTAGGCACGTGCCCTAGCCCGCGCACTCCCCTGGCCACGACCCCGTGACCCGATCTGCTGTTCTGTGGCAGCAACGCTGCTGTTCGCTGCTGTCCCAGCACCCCGTCGCGTCTCGGACTCCGAACCAGCGCTGTTCCGAGTCTCTTTTGCTGTCTGGATCTCAAATTCTTTCTATTATTTCATCTGAGAGCTCTAGCCGAGCAACCTGAGGTATAACCCCTGTCCCGCCCATTTTTATTATAGTCTATGATGAGAAATGGTCCCCGATTCTCTTTGGGAATTCGGTTTTAGCGACGTCGTATTTTTCCGGAACCTTCGAAAAGGTTCTGTGGATTATTTTGGGTTTCCGAAATATTTTGAGAATTGGTTTTTGGTATGTTTTGGCTTTCCGGATTTTCCGGTAGCGTTCTGTGATTTTTGGGTTGGAATCGGACTTCCGAAAATTATTCGAGTTGTTCCGATTATTCTGTGGATTGGTTGTGGATTATTATATATATACATATTTGGGTTTCCCTGGTTTAGGACTTGCAGGAAATTATCGGCGCTACTTTCCAGTTTTTGGGTTGACCAAAAACTGAGGAGATGCTGCCGAATTTTTCCGTAAATTCTAGATTATTTTAAAAATGAATTTAAAATAGATTTCAGAATTTTATTGATATTTGGTTTTGGGCGACGACCGTATCGATCAATGGGCCCGGCTAAGTGCAAACGAAACCGGCTTCGCCCGAACGTTGAGGCATTAGCCAGTTGAGGATTGGACCATATCTGAGACTCTATATTTATCTTTATCTTTACTATTTAATTTTATTCATATTTTATTTATTTAAAGTTTAGGACTAACGGCAGTTTTGTCTTATTTTAATTTATGTAAATAAATTGTAATGGGCATAAGTCCAGCTGGCTGTGGTCTGTAACTGTAATTGGTAGCTTAGATTTTAGTTATTCCTGGTTTTGCGAGTTTTTGTATTATACGAGAAAATTGAATAAAAAGTATTTTTGTATAAAAAATAATTAAGATTTTCTCACCTAAAATTGACAAGTTTTTATTTAATTAAAAATCATGTATTTCTCACTAAATAAGAAAATTAGCTTTATACTTATAAACTATGAAAATACCAAGTTTTAATAATTAATCTGGTATCGATGAGTTTTTTTCGAATTCAAAAATATAAAACAATCTTTTTCCCTCGTACTAAATCAACGCACTAATAATCATATTTTTCGTGTTTTCTTAATTAAAGAATTAAAATTGGACTAGGACACAAATAGAGATTTCAACTAGCGTAGCTAGATTGGTAAACCTGAAATCTGAGTCAAATTCTCAATTGTAGGGTTTCGAGGACTGTACTAGCATCACCCCGGAATCAACAAACGAATCCAGTCAATAAAACAAAGGCAAGTACATTTTGTGTTAGTTTACAATTATTTAGTAATTGTTTTATTGTAAGTTTAAACCACGATACAACACGGAACTCTCTTTGAGAGCATTGACTGTAACTACTGTAACTATTGGGGACTAGGGGAGTAGTGTAATGAGTATGACCACATCCAAACTACTGTAACTACTGTAACTATTAGCTTACCCCTCATACACACGGGGATAAGCTGTATCTGAACTGTAACAAACCCAAGCCGGTCATATTTCATTCCCTATTCACATCACAGAACTGTAACTGTTTTAAAACTGTAACTGCTTAAATTGTTGGTTTCAAAATTGTTTAAAAAGTGCATGATTCTATTATTATTTCAATTGTCAAATTAGCATAAATTGTACTTTGCTCCCTCCTGACTGGAGACCCAACATTTTAGGTATCACTGATGAGGCTTTGTTCCACGATATTTCCCGAGGTCCCAACTAGAGGACGATGATCTCGAGACTGATGAGCTGGTTGCCTAGATTTTTTTTCTTCTTTTATAATTCATGATGTTTGTGGAAATAATGTATCTCAGATGTATCTTTCATTTTATTGTAAAAAGTTTTAAACTATTCGAATTATTAAAGTTGTGGCAATTAGACTGTGTTGTTTTATTTACCTGCATGAGTGATACAGCTTACTGCCGCCGTCTCAACAACGGTACAGGCTGGGCATGATCCGATTCGACCCAAGTAATTGGGACCGGGTCGTGACAGGAGAAGTGGACGTTGAGTGTCTCTTCTGGCCTCTGTATGTGGATATAACAGTCTGTCTGTATATATATCTCTTTCTGTCCGTGTCTCATGAAGGAGTGAACCTTCTATTTATAGATAACAGGCTGGCTGCTCGTGCGTGTATATGTCGGATGCACCTGAACGTGGAAACGCCACGTGGCTGATGCTGGCTGGGGTGCATGGATGATACGCCCCGAGTTGTAGTGGGATCTGCTCGAACTGCTTCATTGGGCTGCAGAGGAGCTGACACGTGGCAGTTGTTGAGAATTGGTTGTTGCTGAGATCTTGGGTGGTTAGCACTCATTCTTTGAATAGAACTGAGTCAAGGGACGCGTGGCCTATGCCTGTGGCTTAAAGATCTCGATTTTGGAGGAGAGTGATCTATCGGGGTGCTCCTAGGATCGGGCGCATGGAGGCGACATAGTCATATGATTTTTAGGCATCATAGATAAGTCTGAGTGTATAGCTTTTGAGGCGCATACAGAGCTTCATATTAGGGTGCACCTAGGATCAGGCGCAGGGGAGGCGACTTGGTCTCATGACTTTTAGAAGTCATGAGTAAGTCCAGGCGCATGGCTTTTGAGGCGCATACAGAGCTTAGTCTTTTGAGCTGAGGGGGCGTATGACCACTGGGGCGCATGCTGTCTTCTGGACGTATGGCTACGAGGCGCATACGAATGATCGATCGGCCACGTGGCAGTTATTGCCGACCCAAGGTATAATTATGGTGCTGACATCACCAGGCTCCCTGGACGGGCTCCCTTTTCTTTTTCTTTTTTATTTTGGTGCCCTTCTCAAAGGAGGCAAGGGGGCTCTTTATATAGAGTGTAATGAGGCTTCTCCTCTTCTCCTTTCCGATATGGGATTAAAAGCAATATACCTATTTTTCATGCTTCTACAAGACCCCCTTCAAAGTTTTTAACTTTTGGACAAGTTTTGAAATACTTTGAACAAGAAGCATGGACAGTAGAGATGTTTAGGTGTGACAATCCTATCAGAGGTAGTATGGACGTGATAGGTTTGGGTACTTCCACTGGAGAATTTATGTGGACTTATTATCCTTGGCATACCTTGGTTTTAGGTACAGATAATAAATTGAGAGAAAGAACCAACTTATTTACTCAGGGGTAATATGGACGTAGTAAATATGGGGTTAATGGCAGAGTTTTCCTACTCATAGGTGATATGGATGTGGTAGGAATAAACTCGGTGGGAGTACATAAAACAACTCAGAGGTGATATACACGTGGATGTTCTGTGGTTTTTGGTGGACCTATTATCTTTTGCGTACCTTGGTTTCTAGGTACAGATAATAAGTTGCTTGCGGAGGAAACCCTCACGTTCACTCAGAGGTAATATGGACGTGGTGAATGTAGATATTTCTACTGGAGATTTTATGTGGACTTATCACCCTTGGCGTACCTTGGTTTTAGGTACGAATAATAAGTTGAGAGAGAGAGCCAACATATTTACTCAGAGGTAATATGGACATGGTAAATATGGGCTAAAAAGGTAGAGTTTTCCTACTCAAAGGTAATATGGACGTGGTAGGAGTGGACTCTGTGGGTGTTTATAGAACAACTCAGAGGTAATATGGACGTGGATGTTCTATAGTACAACAACACAGGGATTGTTGTACGGAATGTTTACTCAGAGGTGATGTGGACGTGGTAAACATTACCTTAAGCATGATCTTACACGATGCAGGATCCTGCTTGATGACGTGTAGAGAGACAACTCAGAGGTGATGTGGACATGGTTGTCCCTCTACTGGGGATAGAATACAACGAAACAGCTGGGTTCCAGAAGCATATGATTTGTCAAAGAAGGGGTATGAACTTGGTTTGGTCAAGTTCACCAGTCCTCTCTCTGGGGAGAGGCAGTACATTCTCAACGGAGGTCAAGAATAGTACTTTTTCAGGAACTTACCGTTGATGGGAATCTTGAACAAGTCTCCATTAGCTTGAGCGAGACGATAAGCACCGTTTGAGTATACCATCTCTATGATGAAGGGTCATTTCCATTTGGGTTTAAACTTTCTCGGTGTTTTGTGAGTCATCACCATCGATCTCCTGACTGCTAGAACCAGGTCGCCCACATGGAAAGTCCTCTGTCGGACTCTTTTGTTAAAAGCTTGTGATATGCGGACTTGATAAAGTTTGATGCAATGTTGAGCCAAGAGGCATTTTTCGTCCAGCGCCTCCAACTCTTATAGACGGCAACATTGATTGTCTTCTTCCGTCAATTGGTTTACGATCGCCACCCGTAGAGAGGGTATTTGGATCTCCAGCGGTAGCACTGCTTCGCTCCCGTGAACCAGGGAGAATGGTGTATTGCCCATCGGGGTCCGTACCTTTGTGCGATAGACCCAAAGGTATTCGCCTAGCTTCTTATCCCAGTCGTGCTTGTTGGATGACACGACCTTTTTGAATAGCTTGACAATGGTCTTATTAAAAGCTTCAGCCAATCCGTTCGCTGCCAGATTGTAAGTGGTTGATGCCACGTTCTGAATACGGTTCTAGTCACAGAACCTAGTGACGGCATAGCGACGGACTAGTGGCGAATAATCCGTCGACCGGTGTAATGCTCATATCTCGTATTACGTACTGGGAATACGTGTACGTATTTCGGGCGCGTATTTTTGTTTGTCATAATTAGTTAGCCTTGGGTTTTATTTTTTTTATTTTTTTTGCATGTTGCATTAGCATGGTTCATCATGGGATTGCATTGGCTTGGTTTGGTTCGGTTTGGTGGGTTTGGCTTGGTTTGGTTTTATGTGAGGACCACTCCCACCTACCACCACTCCCACCATAAATATCTTTCCACTCTCTCTCTCTCTCTTCCATTATTACTCATTACTTATTTCTTCTTCTCCATCTTTACTCTTCACCTACCAGGAGAGAGTGGAGAGCTTAGGCAAGTGCATCTTGCTTCATGGAGGAACCCCATTTTATTGTTTTATTATCTTTCTCATGTGTTTCTAACCCACTTTAGTACTTGGCATTTTTTATTTCCATGGTTAAATTTTTGTAGATCTAGTTTTGTGGTATTTCCAGTTTCCAGGACTTTTGATCTATCAAACTTGCATATTTTGCTAAGTTGATGATCCCATGTGCAGAAAATATTGTTTGGTCCAAATTTGACCTATGAAATTTTGCTGAGCCGTATGGACATTTTTGCACTCAGCCGCATGGCCTATAAATGCAATAGCCAGCATTTATTTTTGCATGCATTATTTAATGCAATGAGAACAGTAGCCGCATAAGCATCAGGACAAGCATGTATATTTAATGCATTGTTCCAATGTATTTTTCCTAATGCACCCATGAGAGCCGCATAGCTTTTAAATGTTTTAGTGCTTTAGTATTTATTTAATTAAATGTCTTAAGGATTTAATGCTTTAAGCTTTGATTAAAGCATTTTGGAGTAACAGAGCCGCATAAGGCTTGGTTGTTGTCTCATTCTCAATGCCTTAACTTAATATATTGTCATTTCATACTTTAATGCTTTTATTAAAGCATGCTTAATTAGCTAATATTATGGGTTTATGGCCTTAGCTTGCTTTTGCCTACTTTTGCATGCAAAAGAGCATGCTGATAGTGTTAGCCGCATGGAACAAATAAACGAGCCGCATATAATGCAATATTTTATTGCATTTCTCTTAATGCATGCACTTAATGCATTGTTCCAAATGGCATTTTTCAAAACACATTCAGCAGGATGCATTCAATGCATTATTAAATGCATTCTCCAACGCATGCATGTAATACAAGATTTTGATGCATTCTCCAAATGCATGCATTCAATGCATTATTAAATGCATTCTCAAAAGAGAGCAATAGAATATAATTTATGCATTCTCTAAAGCATTTCAGCCGCATATGGGAGCAATTGAGAGCCGCATGGCTCACTTGTACTGTGATATTTTTATATATTATCTTGCAGGGAAAGAAAAAGGAGCCGCATATGCTTGCCAATGCATACTTATATGCTTGCAAGGAGCCGCATACACTTGCCACGTGGGTTTAATGTATTGATTATTGTTGGGTCCCACATGGCCACTATACTTGAGTGGCCACGTGCCCCTTTTCTTTGTTTGAGTGGAAGCTCGCATTTATTGCCTTCCCACTCTCGGTCTTTTCTGGGTGCGTGAATAATTCTTGTAGGCATTTACTCTTGGCCGCATGGCCCCATTCAGTTGTTTTCTGGCCGCATAAGCTTTGGCTGGCCGCATGGGTGGCCTCCCACTCTCTTTGACCGCATGTTTGTTCTCTCACTTTTGGACCGCATGGGTCCCACTTTGATTGTTTAAATATTTTATTTAAATTGTGGTCAGAATTTCTTTCCACTTCCAACATGAAGGTTATAGAGTTTCTCCTTGGCTTCAAGAATATATATATTATATATTTATTATTATTTAATTATGCCCGTTTCTCCCCTCCTTGATAAATTAGAATGACTTGACAGTGACCCGTAGTGGTGCACACTTGACAATGAACTTGACATGATGTACCTGACATGATAGTGGCCCGCCATGGCGTACTCTTGACATGATAAACCTGGCATGATATTTCTTGAATGCTGTTGCGACGGCTAACACGACATGACAAGATTGAATAACTTGGACACGTGGACGATTGTGCTTGTACGAATGAACCCGTCTTGTCATGCATCATGTCTAGGACGGGGATCCCTGAGTACCACGGTCAGGGGCACCCACTGAAATCGACTAAGGCTAATCACTAGAATAATCCAGTAGTCATGAAGAGATTTTCTAGCTACAGACAATCTCGTTATCTGGGCGCCCCACTTGGGATCTGTAGCCTGCCGTCGAGTAGGGCACATTTCCAGCACACTGTCATGTGTTGCACCCTCTAAGTCACCTAAGGGTACATGCGTTTCCTGGACGATGTACCCACTTGAATTTAACTCTAATTGCGTTCGGATAGCCTGGATGGTCTGCAGGGCTTGTGGCTGTGGAATAATCTCGCTGCATCTTGTTAGTAACTAGTCCTGTGGTAACCCTAGTTAGTTAAAGTATCAAGCCGTACTTATTGCTTGGCCGTGAAATGTTGGATGAAGTTTACCAGTCTATTCTTGTCTTGATTCTGTACAAGATTTTCACATGACCTATTTCCTTATTTTATCTTGCCGATAAATGGTGGAAGAAACCAAGTTCGGTTCAAACGAAGGATTACAACCCCGGTCCTTGTTTGGTTTACGGGTTGTAACCTGGTTATCTGAATAGTCCCATGGTTATCTCATCGTATATCACCTGTCATGTTTTTCCTTAATTACTGTCTTTTATATATTTTTACTCTTGTGCTAATTGCTGGTTTTAGTTCCTAAGTAAAGCCTCCTTTGTGGCACTTGCTCTTTCTGGGTCTGACCCAGCTGGTTTTGTATGGCCAGATACCAGAGCAGCTCCAGAGGATCCACCTGTCTTCCAGCCACATGGTGACCACTAGACGGAATCCTGGCAACGAGTGGGTTATTTTTGGCTCTCCCACTCTATTGTAAAATTATTCTTTTGAGGCGTTTAGCCGCCGAGCAAGTGTTAGCTCGTGTATATTTTTACTTACTGTCTGCCTACGGGCTGTAACATGATTGGCAACCTAGGGTTGATCATGTATGACCAAAACTCTTGCTAGTCCTCACATTTTGTACGACTAGCTTCATGATCAGCTGAATATGTAATGTTTGGGATGCCTTACTATTGTATATTTGGTGATCTTACATCTTGTAACATTTACTTACTTGCTTGTGATTGAGACACTAGGCTTGTTCATGACCTTAAGAGACTGTTGGCTTGTAGATAAACCCTCATATATCTAGACAGCCGTGACCGTATAGTGGAGTGGATCCCATTTCATTATACGTAGCTGGCTATATCTGCCCCCGCTCTCCAGTATTCTGGTTCTGGGGCGTGACATGGTTTAAGTGGTGGCCCATACAGGTCTTGTAAATCAAGATATGTGAGGGTTTATCGAATAGATGTCTCAATCAGTACTCGCCCTTGATCTCTGCTCGTATCCTCTTGATTCCTGAAAATTCTTGTCCTGATCACATGCTTGTAATCGTTGATCTGTCCTGGTCCTTCCTTATTGTTCCTATGTCGTCTTCTTCAGCGGCATTGAACCTGGACCTGCCGATCAGCAAGGCAAATCACCTCCCGTGGACCAGCAGCAACCAGAAGATCAAGCCCAGCACTCAGGAGCAGCCTCCCGAGTCGTACCTACTGGAGGAGAGCCGCCAGTTCAGCCAGTCCAGCCTGCAGAGCCTGATGATGGCACTTTGGTAGGTCTCATCAGATCATTGTTGGCTTCCTAAGATCGTCGAGGAGACGCCTTGCAACAGGCAGTGGCAGATGCTCTGAACAGAGGTGGAGATCATGGGAACCGTACAGCAAACAGTTTCAAGCGTCTGTACCCTCCATTCTTCAACGACAGTGAAGATGCTATTGCTGCTGATGCATGGCTCCAGGATACTGAAGTCATTCTAGAGGTAGCCAGAACCCCGGAGGACGAGAAGGTGGCCGTGGTGCGTCTACAGTTATTGGATCTTGCCCGCAGCTGGAGGGCAGCACAGGCCGTAGGATTAGTGGCCCCTATTCCATGGGCACTATTCAGAGAGAGATTCCAGACTAAGTACTTCGATGCGGTGGCTCTGTACGATCTACAGACCAAGTTCACCAATCTGAAGCAAGGAGGCAGAACGGTCGACGGATATACGGCCGAGTTTTCGAGGCTCAGTCGGTTTGCTCCCACCTTGGTGGCGACCGAGTTTGACAGAGCCCAGCAGTTCCTGCAGGGGCTCCACTTCGAGATTTTGTTGGCAGTGGAACAGTTTGAGCATCAGACTTTTGATGCAGTATTGAGGGCAGCCAGGAGGTACGAGTATACCTCCCACAGGATCGTGGACAGGACCGGGGTTCGGAAGCGATCTCACGGCCAGATGACCCAGTCGACAGCACCAGCCCCGGCAGTCAGGGCTTTGACAATTGGAACTCCGAGGCAGGCGGCCTCAGTGACGTCGGTCACGTTCCCTCAGCAGCAGAAGCAGAAGCAGTCTTCCGCAATGGGCTGCACGCATTGTGGGAAGCCAGGACACGTTGTTTCGGAGTGTCGTAGAGCGCAGGGATTGTGTTTGGCTTGTGGAGCACCAGACCACAAGATAGGTCCTGTCCGAATAGAGCAGGTTCTCCTCATCGGCCCAGATTAGTCCCTCGGTAAGGGGACCGGCCCCAGTCCAGCAGCAGCAGCAGTATCCATTGCCGAGGCCATTGCCGCCTCAGGCCCAAGTGTTTCAGCAGCAGTACCAGCCTCCGAGGCCATTGCCGCCTCAGGCCCTAGCCTTCCAGCTACAAAGACCCCAGCAGTATGCTCAGGTCCAAGCTCAGATCCAGAACCGGCAGAGAGGTTCCTAGCAGGATATCTTTCCTCTTTCTCGTGCCTTCAATTTTCTTGCTTACATACATGATTGCATGATTGATTGCTTAGTATAGCTTGTCCTTGCCACTCTAGCCTCTTGATTGAATTCCGAGGACGGAATTCTTTTAAGGTGGGTAGAGTTGTAATGCTCATATTTCGTATTACGTATTGGGAATACGTGTACGTATTTCGGGCGCATATTTTTGGTTTGTCATAATTAGTTAGCCTTGGGTTTTATTTTTTTAATTTTTATTTTTTTTGCATGTTGCATTAGCATGGTTCATCATGGGATTGCATTGGCTTGGTTTGGTTCGGTTTGGTGGGTTTGGCTTGGTTTGGTTTTATGTGAGGACCACTCCCACCTACCACCACTCCCACCATAAATATCTTTCCACTCTCTCTCTCTTCCATTATTACTCATTACTCATTTTTTTCTTCTCCATCTTTACTCTTCACCTACCAGGAGAGAGTGGAGAGCTTAGACAAGTGCATCTTGCTTCATGGAGGAACCCCATTTTATTGTTTCATTGTCTTTTTCTTGTGTTTCTAACCCACTTTAGTACTTGGCATTTTTTATTTCCATGGTTAAATTTTTGTAGATCTAGTTTTATGATATTTCCAGTTTTCAGGACTTTTGATCTATCAAACTTGCATATTTTGCTAAGTTGATGATCCCATGTGCAGAAAATATTGTTTGGTCCAAATTTGACCTATGAAATTTTGCAGAGCCGCATGGACATTTTTGCACTCAGCCGCATGGCCTATAAATGCAATAGCCAGCATTTATTTTTGCATGTATTATTTAATGCAATGAGAACAGTAGCCGCACAAGCATCAGGACAAGCATGTATATTTAATGCATTGTTCCAATACATTTTTCCTAATGCACCCATGAGAGCCGCATAGCTTTTAAATGTTTTAGTGCTTTAGTATTTATTTAATTAAATGTCTTAAGGATTTAATGCTTTAAGCTTTGATTAAAGCATTTTGGAGTAACAGAGCCGCATAAGGCTTGGTTGTTGTCTCATTCTTAATGCCTTAACTTAATATATTGTAATTTCATACTTTAATGCTTTTATTAAAGCATTTGCTTAATTAGCTAATATTATGGGTTTATGGCCTTAGCTTGCTTTTGCCTACTTTTGCATGCAAAAGAGCATGCTGATAGTGTTAGCCGCATGGAACAAATAAATGAGCCGCATATAATGCAATATTTTATTGCATTTCTCTTAATGCATGCACTTAATGCATTGTTCCAAATGGCATTCTTCAAAACACATTCAGCAGGATGCATTCAATGCATTATTAAATGCATTCTCCAACGCATGCATGTAATACAAGATTTTGATGCATTCTCCAAATGCATGCATTCAATGCATTATTAAATGCATTCTCAAAAGAGAGCAATAGAATATAATTTATGCATTCTCTAAAGCATTTCAGCCGCATATGGGAGCAATTGAGAGCCGCATGGCTCACTTGTACTGTGATATTTTTATATATTATCTTGCAGGAAAAGAAAAAGGAGCCGCATATGCTTGCCAATGCATACTTATATGCTTGCAAGGAGCCGCATATACTTGCCAAGCATACTTGCCATCAACTGCATGATCATTAGTTATTTATTTATTTGTTGTATTTTATGCAAGTAAATGTGAGGGTGAGCCGCATGGCCTTGGTTATTCCTGGGCCGCATGGCAAATTGCCATTGTGTGCTGGCCACGTGGGTTTAATGTATTGATTATTGTTGGGTCCCACATGGCCACTATACTTGAGTGGCCACGTGCCCCTTTTCTTTGTTTGAGTGGAAGCTCGCATTTATTGCCTTCCCACTCTCGGTCTTTTCTGGGTGCGTGAATAATTCTTGTAGGCATTTACTCTTGGCCGCATGGCCCCATTCAGTTGTTTTCTGGCCGCATAAGCTGTGGCTGGCCGCATGGGTGGCCTCCCACTCTCTTTGACCGCATGTTTGTTCTCCCACTTTTAGACCGCATGGGTCCCACTTTGATTGTTTAAATATTTTATTTAAATTGTGGTCAGAATTTCTTTCCACTTCCAACATGAAAGTTGTAGAGTTTCTCCTTGGCTTCAAGAATATATATATATTATATATGTATTATTATTTAATTGTGCCCGTTTCTCCCCTCCTTGATAAATTAGAATGACTTGACAGTGACCCGTAGGGGTGCACACTTGACAATGAACTTGACATGATGTACCTGACATGATAGTGGCCCGCCATGGCGCACTCTTGACATGATAAACCTGGCATGATATTTCTTAAATGTTGTTGCGACGGCTAACACGATATGACAAGATTGAATAACTTGGACACCGTGGACGATTGTGCTTGAACGAATGAACCCGTCTTGTCTTGCATCATGTCTAGGACGGAGATCCCTGAGTACCACGGTCAGGGGCACCCACTGAAATCGACTAAGGCTAATCACTAGAATAATCCAGTAGTCATGAAGAGATTTCCCAGCTACAGGCAATCCCGTTATCTGGGCATCCCACTTGGGATCTGTAGCCTGCCGTCGAGTAGGGCACATTTCCAGCACACTGTCATGTGTTGCACCCTCTAAGTCACCTAAGGGTACATGCATTTTCTGGACGATGTACCCACTTGAATTTAACTCTAATTGCGTCCGGATAGCCTGGATGGTCTGCAGGGCTTGTGGCTGTAGAATAATCTCGCTGCATCTTGTTAGTAACTAGTCCTGTGGTAACCCTAGTTAGTTAAAGTATCAAGCCGTACTTATTGCTTGGCCGTGAAATATTGGATAAAGTTTACCAGTCTATTCTTGTCTTGATTCTGTACAAGATTTTCACATGACCTATTTCCTTATTTTATCTTGCCGATAAATGGTGGGAGAAACCAAGTTCGGTTCAGACGAAGGGTTACAACCCCGGTCCTTGTTTGGTTTACGGGTTGTAACCTGGTTATCTGAATAGTCCCATGGTTATCTTATCGTATATCACCTGTCATGTTTTTCCTTAATTACTGTCTTTTATATATTTTTACTCTTGTGCTAATTGCTGGTTTTAGTTCCTAAGTGAAGCCTCCTTTGTGGCACTTGCTCTTTCTGGGTCTGACCCAGCTGGTTTTGTATGGCGAGATACCAGAGCAGCTCCAGAGGATCTACCTGTCTTCCAGCCACATGGTGACCACTAGACGGAATCCTGGCAACGAGTGGGTTATTTTTGGCTCTCCCACTCTATTGTAAAATTATTCTTTTAAGGCGTTTAGCCGCCGAGCAAGTGTTAGCTCGTGTATATTTTTACTTACTGTCTGCCTACGGGCTGTAACATGATTGGCAACCTAGGGTTGATCATGTATGACCAAAACTCTTGCTAGTCCTCACATTTTGTACGACTAGCTTCATGATCAGCTGAATATGTAATGTTTGGGACGCCTTACTATTGTATATTTGGTGATCTTACATCTTGTAACATTTACTTACTTGCTTGTGATTGAGACACTAGGCTTGTTCATGACCTTAAGAGACTGTTGGCTTGTAGATAAACCCTCATATATCTAGACAGCCGTGACCGTATAGTGGAGTGGATCCCATTTCATTATACGTAGCTGGCTATGTCTGCCCCCGCTCTCCAGTATTCTGGTTCTGGGGTGTGACAACCGGGTTCTGGAAATACGTGACCTTGCCAGAACCATGGCGACGGATATTCCGTCGCTAATCCGTCGGAGCAAGTCGCCAAACCGTCGTAAATTAGCCGCTACACATGGCGACGAAATATCCGTCGCCAAATTCAAGCTGACGAGAAACTGACGGCTTACCGACGAAATATCCGTCGCTAATGTTCTGTGCACCTTTCATGCCATCAGAACCTTGCTGACGGATGTTCCGTCGGAAGGTCGTCGTTATGTATGATATTCCGTCGGCTATCCGTCGACCATCCGTCGCTAACTGGAAAATATTGAGAATCCTCCAGTTAACGGCAGATTTTCTATCAAAATTTAGTCAGTAACTGATGTTATCCGTCGCTAACCCGTCACTAGTCCGTCGCTAACTGAGAATTTTAAAAAAAAAATAGCACAGCTTTCCCTGTTCACACAACATCCGAACATCGGACCAATATATAATCATAATATACAATCACATAGACCAATATATATTCCAATATAAATCACACACGAATATAATGCACACCAATTATCCAAAAATCACATAGACCAATATATAATCACAAATGTGCATCACCCAAGCTAATATAAAATAGACACCAATTATCCAAAAATCATAAACTAATATCCGTCATTATAATATTCGAAATTCCCACAAATATTCCAAATTTAAAAACTATTCTTATACAATACTTCAAGGAGCAGGAGGATTTCGATTGTCCGATGGTGGTACTCCCTTCTGCGACCGACGATAATACTGCTCCACTATGTACGACGACAATCCGTCGAAGACACTGTCCGAAAGTCGGTGTAGCTGCTCTGGCGATATGAGGTCAAGGAGTGCCGTCGCAGTCGGAGGCGGTACCAGAGGGGCAGCAGGGTTGAAAGAAAGATGACCGATAAAAGAAGGACCGGCACCAGCAGCCGACGGACCGCCACCAGTAGCAGACGGACCGGCACCAGCAGCAGACGGACCGGCACCAGCAGACGGAGGAAGAAAGTACGTGGCAATTTGCTCCCGTAAGGACGACACTGCCTCGTGCAGCTGCGCAAGCTACGACCTCACATCATTGTCTGTCGGGACCGCAGGAGGAGGCGGTGTCGGTGGAAATCTCTGAGTCGCCATGTGCAACGACCCTAGGGAGCCGACTCCGTACATGTGCCCTTTCTTAAAGCCGCCGACGGTATCTATGAACAAGTCGTTGTGAGCAGCCATAGAAGTGGGCGTCCGGGCGGGCGTCTTTTTACCGACATCCTCGGCAGCAGTTGACTGAGCCCGACTAAGGGCCTTACGATACGCAACCTATCAAATTAATGTGTTTATACCATAAGATTTACCTAAGTTGTAATCTAAATCCTATGTTTCACTAAGTTATAGTATAAATCCTAAGTTTACCTTAGTTATAGTCCGAATACTTTTAATTCTAACATAAATCTCATAAACATAAGTACTTATATCGGTCTCCTTGGCCCTCTCGTCGATGAAGCTCCCGTCCTTCCGCCTCTTATGCGTATGCTGGAACACATCGTGCATGGTGACCGATTCTGGTACCCTTTCCTCCTTTACCGTCCGTTCGGTCTGCATATAAAAATTTTATAGAATTTAATTAACTTCGTATATTAATAATACCAAATTCGATAGTGAAATGAATTTGCGGTATCTCACCAGATCTGCAAGCGCCGCTGCGTGGGGCCTTGATCCCCCCGTATGAAGCCCCGCGGTCCGTCGGTTCGCCTTCGCCTTCTCTGATTTCTCTTTGTACGCAGGAGTATCCATCATATTCAAGAGATCCTTATAATAGTCCTGCCGGATCCAATTCGGCCTCGTCTGTCCCATTTTAAGGTCATGAATCATATCCTGTATCTTCTTCGAGGCAGCACTTCTGTAGGTCCTGCAAATAACGTCCTCGCGATGGGGGGCCACCAGAATGTCGTCTAACATACAAATTCAATTATTACGTAATTTAAAAAATGGTTGATTAAAGAGTAACTAATAATTAACCACAAGATATATATATATACCCTCAACTCGTCGAGCCAGACGTACTTCAAGTTTGGGGGCACCGACGAAAAGTTGAGGTAGGGGCCATGGAAGTTAGCCCTGATAATTTCTCCAAGAGACCTGGCAACATTAAACGGAAAAAACCTACGAAGAAGCAACGACTGGATTATTAACTTGAATAAATGAAACAAATTTAATAAATTATCTTAAATTTACTTACGAGGATCCCGCGGGCCATAGCTCTCGTCGGAACTCGCCTATCGGCCTTTCTGGTGCCGTCGGAGGATCCGCGGGTCCGTGCATGTACTCTCCAGTAACCAGATGGAACCGATTATGGGGTACTTCGGGGCCCATTATGCAGTAACTGGTGGATCCGTTGGTGGGTCCGCTGGTGGAACGGATCTGCTAGCGGATGGAGACTCATGCCTCGATGAAGTTGTCGATCGACGGCGGGATGAGTCTGTGCCCGGGGTACTCTCCGGGGCGGGTTCGCTGGATAGGGTCACATCCCGAGAAGATTAAATGTGACCACGACCACCAGTACCACCACGACCACGACCACCACCACCACCAGCACGACCACCACCAGCAGCACGACCACGGCCAGCCATCATGACCAGTAAATAGAACACATAAACATAATTAACAATATAGAAGTGTGAATGAATATAAAATTCTAAATTAAAATATACATACCACCAGCAGGGAGACGAGTGCCGTCGCGATGAAAAGGACTAGGAGTGCCATCTGCAAAAAGAAAATCATACAATAAGTAAATGATCGAACAAAAAAAGCATGAATTCACGTAATTGCTTTTATGAGGTCAAACTGAATTCACGTAATTGGAAGTGTTTTTAATATACAACGATATTTAACCTAATCATCATCATCGTCTTCGTTCTCTTCCTCGGCCTCGTCTTCATCATCATCCTCATTCTCATCCTCATCCTCATCCTTATCCTCATCGTCGATTTCATCTGTATCCTCATCTCCATCAAATTATTTTTCTTCTTTTTTTTCTTCTTCTTCTTCTTCTGCCTCAATATTTGGGACAAGATGCCTCTTTCTCCCCTGGTTGACAACTAAGTCTTGTGTATCAACCTCCTTCTCTCCTCTATTTTCCTCAACAATATCTTCAAAATCCATTGTATCCAACTGTTGTCCCAAGTATTGGGACTTTTTGATCTGGTCCTGTTAGTATGATGGGTCTCCAATATTGAATGTATTTCTAGATTTAATCTTGCATACTGTCCACCAGTCAAATCGATCTCTACGATGCCTTAGATAGCTTGTATAGTAGACTTGAACAGCCTGACTTGCTATCGCAAATATATCGGACCCTCTATACCTCCTGCGATGATTTATATCGACAAATCCAAATTGTTTATCGATTCTCCAACCGATATTTGGTGTCTTATCGAACCACTCACATTTGAACATCACAATATGCATATCATATGGGGCAGTATATTGTAAATCTACAATATCTCGAAGCACTCTATAATAGTCAAAGTCCGGCTCATCGTCATAGAAGGTGCCTCTTATGCAAACACCAGAATCCTTGGTACTGATGCCGTCATTGATAAATTCGACATTTATAGCATTCTGAGTTGCCTTAAACCTGAAGCCATTAACGACATAGCCTGGCCAAGTCTTTGTTTGCTTCTTCGGTCCCAATGCCAGATAACGAACATTCTCATTAGTGAGTGTTGTTTCCGACAATAAAACCTGTAAACTGATATTTATAATCTCAGTTACTTACGTATTTTATAAGAATATATAAAATCAACCTCAATTATAATCTCAGTTACTTACGTATTTGTAAAACCATGACAAAAATGTACAATCAACCTCTCTTTGAAGTCCCTCATCGGTAATATCGGGTATCCTTATTTTGACTTCATCTCTAAATACACTATTAGAGAGAATAAGAATATATAAATGTAGTCACTTGCTTCATCAAATTAGAGATTATAACGAGTGCAAGTGTACTGACTTACTTCTCCAAATCTCTCACTTCTTGTATGTCATAGTTTAACAAGACATATCGGTGAGCGGCATCATACTCGTCGTCAGTCAACCACCATTTTTTACTAGCCCCAACAGGCTTGCCCCTTATATTGAATATACCTCCATCCTCAACGTCCTCGTCATTCCTTTGAGGTCTATTTTGATTTGTCTTAACATAAGTATCGAAATAAATAGAGCAGAAGCTTGACACCTCTTCGATAAGATATGCTTCGCATATCTAAGCCTCTATATGAGCCTTGTTGCCAACTTTCTTCTTTAGATGGTGTAGGTATCTAGAGAGACAAATTATCTTGAGAATTAAGAATGAATTTTAAAACCTACTGAAATTTAACTTAAATTATATCGATTTTTATGTACCTTTCAAATGGGTACATCCATCGATAATGAACAGATGTACCGACACGGACTTCGTATGCTAGATGAATCGGTAGATGCTCCATGCTGTCGAAGAAGTCAGGAGAAAATATTTTCTCCAACTTATAAATTGTTAAGATAATCTTCTCCTCAAGTTCAACCATGTGTTGCACCGTCAACTTAGTTGAACAAATATCCCTGAAGAATGTAGATAGTTCGGCCAACGGAACCCATACAGCAGAAGGCAACAACTCTTTCAAAGCAATGGGCAGTAATCTTTCCATAAACATGTGGTAGTCATGACTCTTCATTCCCGTTAGCTTGCGTTCATTAAGATCAATGCATCTAGACAAATTTGACACATAGCCGTCGGGAAATCTTAAAGTAGATACCCACTTGCAGATTATTAATCTATCTTCCTTGCTCAATGTGTATTGTGCTATCGGCTTAGTTAATTGTCCACCAGCTCCCCTTTGTATCAAGTTCGGATAAGGATGCTTGCATATCTCGGCAATGTCTTGTCTTGCTTTTAGATTGTCCTTCGTCTTTCCTTTAATATCCATGACGGTATTGAAGACATTATCGAACACATTCTTTTCGATATACATAACATCATGATTATGCGTTATAAGATTATCTTTCCAATAAGGCAAGTACCAGAAGATACTCCGTTTGGTCCAGTTATGGCTTTGTCCAAACCCATCGACACGATTGTTCGATGGATCTTCCATTACTGTAGGCAAGTCCTTTACATCTTTCCAAATATCGTATCTCGACAATCTGGCAGGCGGATAAAAAAATTCTTGTTTTCCAGCTCTGAACGCATCCTTGTTCTTTCTCCAAGGATGACTCGCAAACAGAAATTGACGGTGACAATCAAAGAAAGAAGTTTTTCCTCCATGCTTAAGGCGGAACGCCTTACTATTTTCCATGCATATCGGACAAGACATGGTGTCGTGAGTACTCCATCCCGACAGCATATCGTATACGGGAAAATCATTGATTGTCCACATCAGTGAAGCTCTCATCTGAAAGTTCTGTTTCCTGGAAATATTATAGGTCACGACGCCGATCTTCCACAGTTGTTTCAGCTCATCCACCAACGGCTGTAAATATATATCGATATTCTTCGTCGGATTTTTGGGACCAGGTATGATAGTTGTCAAGAACATATAAGAAGTCTTCATACACATCCATGGTGGCAGATTGTAAGGGGTAAGAATGACCGGCCAGCAGGAGTATTGAGATCCCGACTGCCCGAAAGGGGCGAAGCCATCAGAACATAGCGCCAGACGTACATTTTTAGGCTCTGCAGCAAAATCTGGATGACGCAAATCAAAATATTTCTACGCCTCTCCATCCGAAGGATGTGACAATTCTCCATCATCCTTTGTGCATTCTTCGTTGTGCCACGTCATGTGTTCTGCTGTATTCTGAGACATATACATCCTCTGCAAGCGCTTCATGATCGACAAGTAATGCATATACTTGTAAGGACATCATTTTCTAGTTGACCTTCCTTTTTCTCTCACTGGCTTGTAACGATCCGCATTACAGAAGCTGCAACTTTCTATGTCCTCGTTCTTCTTGTAGTACAATATGCATCCGTTGCGACAATAATCTATCTTCTCGTACCCCAGTCCCAGTTGTCGGACCATCATCTTCGACTTGTAAAAGTTTTTTGGAAGCTCTTTTGATTCCTTCGGTAACACCTCCTTGATTAGTTGTATAATCCGATCATAGCAAGCTTGTGGCAAGTTAAAATCGGACTTTATGTTCAACAACCGCATCGGCACTGACAGTACGGAATGAGTCTCACAACCAAGATATAGAGGAGTTTCTGCATCCTGAAACATATCATAGAACTCCTTCGCCTCGGGATTAGGATCCTCCGGATCAAAATTAGGCCCTATCGCGTCGTACACCATATCTCGTGCAAGGTTCTGCAGGTCTCCATAATCAACAGAACATTCGTTGTCTTCGATGACAAAATCTGTTGCAGCATTATCATCAAAAACATAAGTAGCAGCATTCGCAACTTGTCTTTCCGCATATAGTTCACCTTACGATGACCACCGGCCGTAATCACGTACGAAATCCTTACGGGTCAAATGATCTCTCACAGTCATCACTTTTTCGTAACATCTATTGTGACAATTACGACATGGACACTTGATTTTGTTACCGTCCATGTATTGAGTTTTGCTCATGGCATACTTAAGAAACCCTTCCACACCTGTCTGAAAATCGTCACTCACATATATTCTGTTCTTGTGTTGTCGTTTGTACATCCACGTACGATCAACGAAATAACGATCTATCACAGATTGGATGTAAAAATCTGTATCATAAGACAAACTAAACAGAATTAGTATATAATGATGTAACTGGTGGATCTGCTGGTATATAGGCCGGATGTACTTAGTATCGACCGCATCATATTAGTATCGGTCTATAGGTTTGGTATAGGCCATATCAAATTGATATTGGCCTTAGCGAATTGTTATCGTCCTATCCGATATGTATCGACCTTATAGCTAGGATTCGTATTTGTAAGCCCCCTGAAATTTCGAGATTTATTTTCGAATTTTCTAAATGATTTATTCTCGATAATTAATTTTGATTTAATTAATTTTGATCATTAAATGCTCTTTACCGTGACTTGGAATTCTAGAGCATCAGGGATGCCAGTCTCTGGAAACTTCCTTCTTGGAGTTTGTAGTAGACAAGATTATCTTCATGTTGATATATCGTGTCCCACTCGAACTTGCTCTCTTGTACTCTTTTTGCTTCACGCAAGCTTGGGTCAATTTAGACCATTTAATTATTAATTGATTTCCCACTCATTTTCTTGATCCTCATATGCACGTTACATGACTTTTAATTTAGGAGCACCAGACCAGTCATTTTCTCAGAACCAACTTCTCATGAATGATCTACTCGAGACGCTCTTCACCCATGACCTTCATGTCCCACTCAGACACTCCATTTTGTGCTCCATTTCCTTCGCACAAATTTTGGTTCAATTTAGGCCAATTAATTATCTACCGTAAAACCTGATTTAATTTCCCATTTAATTTCGGGGCCCGACATCGGTCCAATCCAGTCGACCCAATATATGGCCCTGGCCTGTTTTGAGCCTACCGTGCGCATGCCACTTGCGTGCCACGAAATCAATCTCCCTTGTGCTTCCATTTCATCCACGATTTAAATGGTTTAAAATTTGTTATTTAATTAAATCTTGGTCCCGAACCTGTCCGATCTTAGTCCAGTACCCGACCCAATTGGGTGTAGGCCCTACAATGGCTACCCATACACCCCACTATTGTATTTGCATTTTCTCTACTCAAAAATATTCATATTTTATATAAATATCTTATTTTCCTCTCTCTATTATATATATATATATATATATATATATATATATATATATATATATATATATATATATATATATATATATATATATACGTATATGTATATATATAACTCTCTTTTCTCTCTTCTCCTAATAACACCTACACACACAACTCACTCTCTCTCTCCTCTTTCCATGGCAGCCGAACACATCACCCTCCCCCCTCTATAAATTTCTCTCTCTAATAATATCTATCCCTCTCTCTCTCTCTAAATATCTATTTATATAATATATATACACATATATATATTATATATAATATCTCTCTCTCTCTCTCTTCACTTATACACAAACACACAACTCCCCTCACCTGTCACACTCAGCACTCCCCCTCCACTTCACGTACATGAACAGCACCCCCTTCCCAAAATTTTAAACACACACACACTCTACAACTCACCATCATCATCTTCAGCTCACCACCACCACCTAGCACATCACCACCTCCACCATTCTTCTTCCTCTACTCCCTCTCCAGCTGCGTGCCACCGCCACAGTGCCGCACGCCGCCGCTGCAGCGCCGCGTCGCCGCCGTACTGGCCGCACGCACAGGCGCAGCAGCAGCAGCAAGCAGCAGTTACAGTAGCAGCAGCAGCTGCCGTTCGTCGTGGGTGGCAACGCACCACCGCATGGACGGCAACCCATGGCTGGGCGACCCCGGAGAGCACCCCCTTGCCGCCTCCGTCGTCCCCGATACGGGAAACGGGCTATTCGTGCGTTTGGCACGGGTTCCCGCCGTGCCGCGCGCGGGAACGGAACACAGAATCGCGTCTCGAACCAGCAACTTTGTGCATATTTTTTGGGAAATCCGACCGTTGGATCGGCGATTTCTTTGCTCCTCTCAATCTCGGTATATTGCTCTTCACCCTCCTCATTTTTTGCCCGTTAATTTCGTCGTTTGATACATCAAAACCGGCCACCAAGTTGACTGCTTAAATTGTGTAATTTTTGGACAATTTTGCAGAGCAAAATTTGTCGGTTCGTATCTCCTCCATCGCAGCTCCGTCTGGCGTGCTACCAGTTCCTATGCGAAGCTGGTATAACCCTCTTCCTACCCCTCCAGTTTCGTTTCATTGTGAGTACGTTTGATTGGTTGAATTCGTCGTCAAAGTTGGCCGTCCGAATTCGTAATTTCCAACTTGTAAAATTTTATTTTTGAACCCGAGACTCCGGATTCAATTTTTGACACCACCGGTAGACTCGTGGCATCATTCTGGCATATTGACGTGGGCCCTGGCACGTATTTCGGTGCAAAACGGGCCCCACAATCCTGGTCAACGGGACTTTTTGACGTCGGCTCATCGGAATCCAATTCTAGATATACCGTTGGATTCGTATCGTCATTCTGAATTCGTGGACATATAATTTGTTAGGTTAGGTAGACTAGTTTTCTTGCACATTTTTCGGTGCAAAGTGGGTCCGACACAGATACCATTTTGACCCGAAATTACCTTTTTGCTCCTGTGTCCAAATTGGACTTATGGACAGGCTATTCTAGCTATTGCGACCATTCTGGATATGTTGGTAATGGTTGTATCACCATCCGACAACATCTGTAGGTTTTTACCATATTATTATAATCTTTCTTCTTTTGTGGTATTTTGAGATCCATCGATTCCAGTGATTTCACAACTACTGAAATTGAATGTTTTGACCCTGTAGATGTTTGTAGAGACTAGTTTTTACCCTGTTGACCTTGGTTGACTACTTTGACTGAACGTCGAAGTAGAGTCAACATTTGACCTAGGTTAGACTAGTTTTGACCTTGGTTGACCACAGTTGACTATTTTGACCAAAAGTCAACCGGAAGTCAACTGTGGCCTAAAATTGATCAGAACTTGACCGAAGTTGACCAGTTGACCCAAAGTCAACTGTTAGTCAACATTAGTCAAGTTTGACCCAGAGTTGACCAGTTGACCAAAGTCAACTGTAAGTCAACCCTTGACTTAGATTGACCTAGTTGATTT
Organism: Iris pallida; assembly: GCA_029216955.1. Taxonomy (NCBI): domain Eukaryota; kingdom Viridiplantae; phylum Streptophyta; class Magnoliopsida; order Asparagales; family Iridaceae; genus Iris; species Iris pallida. The sequence goes on from JANAVB010037417.1 coordinate 4,632,548, forward strand.
AGTATGACTTGATTTTACTTCCAAACCCTTATATTGATACAGTATTCCACCTATAGGTCCTCGAGGCACTGTTCTTGGACCAGTTGACATATTCCACCAGATCTCAGGCGAGTACATTCTCTGATAATAATTCTGTTTTATGATATCGTTTATGTTTTTTGTATTTAGTGTAGATATCCTTGTTCTCTTGACGCATTGTTCACACGGATTGGTATTTCTCTGGATCCCGTCATGAGATGTTATTCCTCGCTTTCCTTGGTATATCTTGTGCAAGTCTTTCTTGTTCCTTGTGCATTGTATAGACACGATTCCTGCGAAGGCTAGCTACCCTCTCAGATAATCGCGCGTCATGATGTGTCATAGTTGGATCCATTATACTAGTCGGAAGACGGGGAGTATTAGTATAGATATGTGGTCAAAGCCTATTGTGCATCCCTTGTGCACCTATTGATTGTGAGTGTTGATCATACACCCCATGTATGGTTAGCCAGGCCTGTTACTATTGTGCAAGTTCCCAAGCCGGCCACATATTGTAGCTAGTACTCACACCCCTAGATAGGTGACTCTTGATTCTTGTACATGCCATGATCAGTTTTACTTACCTTATTCTAGCTCTAGATTTACAGCTTACCTTGTCATGATACTCACATGTACATTTTATGATTTCTTGTATATTCTCTCTATTTACTGCTATATTTTCAATATCGTCTAATTAGAACTGTTATTTGAGATTTGTGCTCGTTCCATCCTGACTGGATATGTTGATAAAATTTTAGGAGTAGTTGTGCCCTCAATATTGGACTTCATGATGTTGCTAGCTGAGATGGATCTCACTATTCTTCTATGTGAGTTGTCTGGTAGTTATCCTTATTTAGTCTTGTTGTTCCTTCTTTATTTTCATGTCTTATGATCATTGTTGATTCTAGTTGTTCTAGTGATATTGTTATTATTTCTTGTCTTATCTTCCTTAGTTTTCGTGATATGACATGAGTACATTTCTAGTTATGCATCTTTAGATGTTGTAGTTAGTATAGTATACTTGACAGCGCTCTACCGCCGATACTGCGGCGTAGGCTGGACGTGGCCCACGTATTCGTACCCGTATATCAGGGTGCGGGTCGTAACACATTTTTAGTGGTGGCCCATGCAGGTCAGTCTTTGCAATTAATGCGAAGTCGTGGTAGTACTTGAGCTTTTCTGTACTACTGCGAGCCTGCCCTAGGATTAAGGTTGAGTCATAGAATATTTTAGGAAATTTGGTACTCAGTCACATATTAGGAAACTCTTGGTAGATTCCAGGGATGACCCCTGGGAATCTTATTTTGAACTTTTTGAAACTTTTCTCATTTGTTTTTGTCTGTCCTGATTTCTAAAACATCTGTCCGTTATCAACTTTATTCTTTCTTGGAATGAGTTGTGGACCCCAGAGGAAAGGTATAAGTTGGACTTATATATCTTCTAGGTTGAGACGTCAATATGATTTGTCAGTCTCATATCAGGTTAGGATTGTTTTAGATTATATTCCAATGATTTTCTTTTATCTTAACCTAGATAGTACCTTTAGACATCTCCTGAGAATTTTCTTCTGAATCCTATCTCGAAATCTGTTTCTACTAGTTTCCATTTACTTATCTTTGATTCGTTGTTGAATTTTAAATCTTGATGTTCGTTCGTTGTTGACTTCGATTTTGATTCTGTTTGAAGATAAATTTTTAAGGATTGAGTTAAGATATCCTGATAAACATATTTGATGGAGACGACGGGAACGGCAAATGTCTACTTTATTTATGGTGTTTAGAAATTATCGCAGTTATATTAGCTAGTCTGACAAGGACATGGAGGATGATTTTGGATATACTATCCTAGTTATGGCATTTAGATTCTCTTGCAGCCATACCGGTTGGCGTGGTAAGGAATCTAGATGACATGATTATAGGGTGTTTACCTTAGTTATGGACTCTATCGTTTATTGCAGCTATGTTTACTGGCGTGGCGTAAATTCTGGCAACATGATTTTGGATAGACGTGTATGGTTATCAGGTCATATCTTAAGTTGATTCACTTCTTTTATCAATTGAGCAAGATAATTCCTACCATTATTTCTTGTTTATCATTATTTTCTCTCTTATCGCATGATGATTTTCTCATCTTACCGTCATTTTCTTTGCCTTGTTTAGCCATGTCTTGATTACACAAATCAACTATCTCATATCTACATCTGTCATCTACACTTAAAAACTCTAAAAATTGTGAAATTTTCATATCTCAATTATTTCTTAAATTTCGATACTGTTAAGATTTTGATTCCCTTCTGTCCATGACCAATCAATTTTGGTCATCTTGTTTATCGTGCCAAAGAGTCTTGGTTGCTGACTAGACTCTAGATGACTTCAAATTTCTTTGTGACTTGGATTTTCATCCTTGGATTCGCGTGCCCAGCCTTCGTTGATCTTATTCTCCATCTTGCCCAAATTCTGATTTACTCGAAGGTCGATCAACTTAGATCGTGTTGAAACAAATTTCTTTATCGTGGTTTGATTTCAATGCTATTAACTCTCGTGCATTGACTTCCGATTCTGATCATGTTTGGATTTTGGACACTCGTGTCTAAACTCTTTTCGACCTTGATTTCATTTCCTGATTACATCCAAATTCCTTGTGATTAGTCGTGCCTAGATGATTGGCATGACTAAGATAACTTAGGATTTCCTTGACCGTGATTTTAACGATCATAACTATATATTTTATCTTGCCTCAAACTCGTGCCTAAAATTTTTGACTTTCAATCACGACAAACTAGTGTGACTACAAAATTATTCGTGTTAGAATTGAACATGCTTGACTTTCTACCGTGCCTAATTGACTTGGGTTCCTTCCTAAATTGTGCTTTTAGGACCTTGATTTCGAATTCATGATTTATCGTCTTTCACAACTGAACTTGGATCTTGATCGTGCTTATGTGACCTATAATCTGATTTCTATCAAATCTATCTCTCAATCGTGCTATACTCAAATTTTCTCTCCAATTACTTCTCTTAGCCCTGCTTTAGATCATGACTATCCGACTTTGATTTTCATGATCTTGATAATCTTAACCCAAAATCTAATTTCATCGAGCTGAAATCCTGTTAATCAAAATTTTGACTTAATTGTAATCGGACGAAGCTCAAGTTTGATTTCATTATCATACCTCTATCGTGCCAAGTGAACTTAGACTAATTCCAATTTTAATCACATTCGAACTTGGATCGTATTTCATAATTTTATTAATCATACTCCTTCAATCTTTGATCGGGCCTATAAGACTCTATGCAACTTTCGGGTTGATTTCCATCAACCTAAGTCCTACAAATCATCCCGTACTTGAACTTCAATTATATCTTCGATTCTCTAAATCGTCTCTAAAATTGTGCCCCAATGACTTGACTTATTTCTGAATCATGCACATATGATTTTGTTCGTATCATGATTCTATCGTGCCAAAATCCATCATCGTGCCTGAACAATTTTGAATTGATTATCTTGATCGTGCAAAACTCGCCATTCTTGGATCGTGCCTAAAATATTGCCTAAATTTTCTATCATGTTTTAACCCCACTACCAACCTTTAATTTCGAGGACGAAATTTTTTATAAGGTGGGTAGGATGTAAGCCCCCTGAAATTCTGGGATTTATTTTTGAATTTTCTAAATGATTTATTCTCAATAATTAATTTTGATCATTAAATGCTCTTTACCGTGACTTGAAATTCTAGAGCATCAGGGATGAAAGTCTTTGGGGCCTGTTTTGAGCCTACCGTGCGCATGCCACTTGCGTGCCACGAAATCAATCTCCCTTGTGCTTCCATTTCATCCACGATTTAAATGGTTTAAAATTTGTTATTTAATTAAATCTTGGTCCCGAACCTGTCCGATCTTAGTCCAGTACCCGACCCAATTGGGTGTAGGCCCTACCATGGCTACCCATACACCCCACTATTGTATTTGTATTTTCTCTACTCAAAAATATTCCTATTTTATATAAATATCTTATTTTTCTCTCTCTATTATATATATATACGTATATGTATATATATAACTCTTTTTTCTCCCTCCTCCTAATAACACCTACACACACAACTCACTCTCTCTCTCTCCTCTCCCCATGGCAGCCGAACACATTACCCCCCCTCTCTAAATATCTCTCTCTAATAATATCTATCTATCTCTCTCTCTAAATATCTATTTATATAATATATATATACACATATATATATTATATATAATATCTCTCTCTCTCTTCACTTATACACAAACACACAACTCCCGGCACCTATCACACTCAGCACTCCCCCTCCCCTTCACGTACATGAACAGCAACCCCCTCCCCAAAATTTTAAACACACACACACTCCACTACTCACCATCATCATCTTCAACTCACCACCACCATCGAGCATATCACCATCTCCACCATTCTTCTTCCTCTACTCCCTCTCCAGCCGTGCGCCACCACCACAGTGTCGTGCGCCACCGCCACAGCGTCGCATCGCCGTCGCACTGGCCGCACGCACAGGCACAGCAGTTACAGCAGCAGCAGCGGCTGCCGTTCGTCACGGGTGGCAGCGCGCCACCGCGTGGCCGGCCACCCATGGCTGGGCGACCCCGGCGAGCACCCCCTTGCCGCCTCCGTCGTCCCCGATGCAGGAAACGGGCTATTCGTGCGTTTGGCACGGGTTCCCGCCGTGACGCGCGCGGGAACGGAACACAGAATCACGTCTCGAACCAGCAACTTCGTACGTACTTTCGAGAAATCCGACCGTTGGATCGGCAATTTCTTTGCTCCGTCTCAATCTCTGTATATAGCTCTTCACCCTCCTCAATTTTCGTCCGTTAATTTCGTCGTTTGATACATCAAAACCGGCCACCAAGTTGACCGTTTAAATTGTATAATTTTTGGACAGTTTCGCAGAGCCAACTTCGTCGGTTCGTATCTCCTCCATTGCAGCTCCGTTTGGCGTGCTACTAGTTCCTATGCAAAGCTGGTATAACCCACTTCCTACCCCTCCAGTTTCGTTTCATTGTGAGCACGTTTGATTGGTTGAATTCGACGCCAAAGTTGGCCGTCCGAATTAGTAATTTCTAACTTGTAAAATTCTATTTTTGAACCCGGGACTCCGGATTCAATTTCTGACGCCACCAGTAGACTCGTGGCATCGTTCTGGCATATTTTCATATAAAGTTTGCTTAGTTTAGAGGACGTGGGCCCTGGCACGCATTTTAGTGCAAAGCGGACCCCACTGTCCGGATCAACGGGACTTTTTGATGCCGGCTCATCGGAATCCAATTCTGGATATACCGTTGGATTCGTATCGTCATTCTGGATTCGTGGACATATAATTTGTTTGGTTTGGTAAACTAGTTTTTTTGCACGTTTTTCGGTGCAAAGTGGGTCCGACACAGATACCATTTTGACCCGAAATTACCTTTTTGCCCCTGTGTCCAAGTTGGACTTATGGACAGGCTATTCTAGCTATTTTGACCATTCTAGACACGTTGGTAATGGTTATATCACCATCCGACAACATCTGTAGGTTTTTACCATATTATTATAATCTTTCTCCTTTTGTGGTATTTTGAGATCCATCGATTCCAGTGATTTCACAACCACTGAAATTGAATGTGTTGACCCTGTAGATGTTTGTAGAGAGTAGTTTTTACCCTGTTGACCTTGGTTGACTACTTTGACTGAACGTCGAAGTAGAGTCAACATTTGACCTAGTTTAGACTAGTTTTGACCTTGGTTGACCACAGTTGACTATTTTGACCAAAAGTCAACCGGAAGTCAACCGTAGCCTAAAATTGATCCGAACTTGACCAAAGTTGACCAGTTGACCCATAGTCAACTGTTAGTCAACATTAGTCAAGTTTGACCCAGAGTTGACCAGTTGACCAAAGTCAACTGTAAGTCAACCCTTGACTTAGATTGACCTAGTTGATTTAGTATGACTTGATTTCACTTCCAAACCCTTATATTGATACAGTATTCCACCTATAGGTCCTCGAGGCACTGTTCTTGGACCAGTTGACATATTCCACCAGATCTAAGACGAGTACATTTTCTGATAATAATTTTGTTTTATGATATCGTTTATGTTTCTTGTATTTAGTGTAGATATCCTTGTTCTCTTGACACATTGTTCGCACGGATTGCTATTTCTCTGGATCCCGTCATGAGATGTTATTCCTTGCTTTCCTTGGTATATCTTGTGCAAGTATTTCTTGTTCCTTGTGCATTGTATAGACACGATTCCTGCGAAGGCTAGCTACCCTCTCAGAGAATCGCGCGTCATGATGTGTCATGGTTGGATCCACTATACTAGTCGGGGGACGGGGAGTATTAGTGTAGATATGTGGTCAAAGCCTATTGTGCACTCCTTGTGCACCTATTGATTGTGAGTGTTGATCATACACCCCACGTATGGTTAGCCAGGCCTGTTACTATTGTGCAAGTTTCCAAGCCGGACACGTATTGTAGCTAGTACTCACACACCTAGATAGGTGATTCTTGATTCTTGTACATGCCATGATCAGTTTTACTTGCCTGATTCTAGTTCTAGATTTACAGGTTACCTTGCCATGATACTCATATGTACATTTTATGATTTCTTGTATATTCTCTCTATTTACTGCAACATTTTCAATATCGTCTAATTAGAACTGTTATTTGAGATTTGTGCTCATTCCATCCTGACTGGATATGTTGATAAAATTATAGGAGTAGTTGTGCCCTTAGTATTGGACTTCATGATGTTGCTAGCTGAGATGGATCTCACTATTCTTCTATGTGAGTTGTCTGGTAGTTATCCTTAGTTAGTCTTGTTGTTCCTTCTTTATTTTCCCGTCTTATGATCATTGTAGATTCTAGTTGTTCTAGTGATATTGTTATTATTTCTTGTCTTATCTTCCTTAGTTTTTGTGATGTGACATGAGTACATTTCTAGTTATAGATCTTTAGATGTTGTAGTTAGTATAGTATACTTGACAGCGCTCTACCGCCATACTGCGGCGTAGGCTGGGCATGGCCCACGTATTCGTACCCGTATATCAGGGTGCGGGTCGTGACAGTATTGGCCTTATCGATTCGGTATCGGCCATATCGAATATGTATCTGCCATATCGGATTAGCATGGTGGAAGGTTTAGTAACAACTGTACTTGGATTTCTCTCTTCTCGAGCTAGAATACCATTGTAAGAGAGTCATAAGAGAGTAAAAAAAATCTCCTACATATTGATGTTTACGAGGGTGATTGGCCAATTACAGTAACATACATGCTGTATTTTCCATCAGGAAAGGAGAGATTGAAAGTAATAACATATAGAGTTATTTTTCGGAAGAATAACTCATATAAACTCTTTGTTCACAAAACAAGCTATAGAGAATACAGAACAAGTATCGAGTTCATAACCTACTTCGCAAGAGAAGTATCTTAATGTTCTCAGTTATCTCAGGCTGATCTGACATAGAACAGTAAGATACTTCTTTTGCGAAGTAGGTTATGAACTCGATACTTATTCTGTATTCTCTATAGCTTACTTTGTGAACAAAGAGTTTATAGGAGTTCTTCTTCCGAAATACAACTCTGTATGTTATTGCCTTCAATCTCTCCTTTCATGATGGAAAATGCGGCCTATATGTTACTGTAATTGGCTAATCACTCTCGTAAACATCAATATCTATGAGGTTTTTTACTCTCTTGTGACTCTCTTGCAATGGTATTCTAGCTCGAGAAGAGAAAATCTAAGTACAGTTGTTACTAAATGTTACGACCCGGTCCCAATTTCTTGGGTCGAATCGGATCATGCCCAGCCTGCACCGTTGTTGAGACGGCGGCAGTAAGCTGTATCACTCTTGCAGGTAATCAACAACACAGACTAATTGCCACAACTTTAATATTCCGATAAATAAAAACTTGTCCAACAAAGTTACAACTTAATAAATAGTCTTTTCAAACAACAACTGGAAATATAAAATGACAACAGCTAAAAGATAGACTCGTCATCTCCAAGTCCAGCATCATCTGGTAGCACAGCTGGATACAACTCAGGATCATAAGAACTACTAATCAGTAGCTCTGCATCATCAATAGGACCTAAAAATATAGTCTCCAGTCAGGAGGGAGCAAAGTACAATTCATGATATTTTAACAATTGAAATAATAATAGAATTATGCATTTTTAAACAAGTTGAAATAAATGGTTTTCCAACAGTTAAACAGTGTGATGTGAATAGGCAATGAATATGACCGGATTGGGTTGTACAGTTGTATCATATTGATACGATATGGCTTATCCCCGTGTGTATGAGGGGTAAGCTAACACAGTCATTATACTATTTTGGATGTGGTCATACTCATTATACTACTCCCCCAGTACCCAACAGTTAAACAGTCAATGCTCTCAGAGAGAGTTCCGTGTTGCCTCGTGGTTTAAATTTGTAATAAAACTATTACTAAATAATTGTAAACTACCACAAACTGTACTTGCCTTGGTTATGACTGGATTGGAATATCTCCGGGATTGAATTTCAGATTTGTCCTCGAAATCCTACAATCGAGAAGTCGGTCTTAGATTTCTAAAGTTGCCATACTAAATGTGCTAGTTGCAATCTCTAAGTTTTGTCCTAATCAATTTTAATCTTTATTTAGTTAACACGAACAAAACGCGATTATCGGTTCATTGTAATTATGAAACATCAATTTATATTTAATTTTGGAAAAACTTGTATTTATCAGTTTATTCGGAAAAACTTGGTATTTATAATTATCTATAAAAATATATTTTTCTTTAAATGAGAATAACATGAATTTCTAAAATATTATAATTATTATCATTATTCCTAAATTTACGCTTTCGCACATCCACCAGAAAATCATATCCACATTACTAATTATTACAAATTTGCAGAAAATAAATGGGCTTATGCCCTTTACAGACCATTTTACATGAATTAAAATAAGAAGAAAAATATTAGTTAGTCCCTAAAAATCCTACAATCTTATTACAAAATAAAACTAATAATTAAAATAAATTTATTAGTGAGTCTCAGATATTGTTCCAATCGTCATATAGGCTAATGCCTCAACGTCCGGTTGAAACCGGTTTCGTTTGCACTTAGCCAGGGCCCATTGACCAATACGGTTGTCGTCCAAAAAATCCGAAATAAAATCCTTTTCCGAAAAACTATTTTAAAATTATATAATTAAATTTTATAAAAAATCCGGCAGCACTTCCTCTATTTTCGGTCAACCCAAAAACTGGAAAAATGTGCCACAAACACCAATCACAAGTTCCATACCAGGGAAACCCAATTTCCAACCAAAAATAATAATAATAGCCAGAACCCGAAAATAATATCGAACCCGAAAATATAACCACAATACGTTTCCGAAATTCGAAAAACCGAAATGAAACTCGGAAAACCCGAAATAAACTTCGGAAAACCGAAACAAACTTCGAAAATTCCAACAGAACACTCAAAGCTACAGAACCAATTCCGAAATGGAATTTGGAAAAAAACCAAACCCATAGAAATATTCCAAAACTCACAGAATGTTTCCGAAAGGATTTCAGAAAATCCGTAAATATCGCGCTTACCGAATTCCCGGGGAATTCGTGGACCAAATCATCACAGACTATAAAGACGGAAATGGGGCAACGGAAATATACCAGAAATTGCTCGGCTAGAGCTCTCAGGTGTAATAATTGGAGAAAATGAATTCCCAAAAATTCCAGAATAAGCGGACAGCGGACGTTCTGCGTATGTGAACGCGAAACAGCAATTTGGAATGCTGAAAAGAGTGGACAGTGGCAGCGTCTCCGCGGAGCACGGAAACAGCGGGTCGAAGGGACAAACCGAGGTACGGGAGGCATTGAGCCGGGCACGGGGTCGGCCACGAAAACCACGAACGGAGCTCGGGGTGCTGCGGCCTCAGTCAATCGGCATCGTCGGACACGGCAGGGGTCGCGCCGGCTGTGAGAATGGCGGCAAGCCGCTGGGGACGGTCGTGGGACAGGAGCGACAGCGGTGCTCGGCGCCAGAGGGGTCGTCGCTCGGGTAGGGGTGCTGGAGTGGTCGGCCTGGGTCGGGAACCGCCGGTAGGTTCGGGCGGAGGCCGGCGGTCGGGATCGGCTCCGGGAACTCGGGCTAGGGTTTGGGGGTTAGGGCTTTGGAAAGGAAAAGTGAAATGAGAAGTGGATGATGGAGAAGGATAGGGAAGGGTTTTATAGGAGTAGGGAAGAGGAGGCCGGCGGTTTCAGCCCGTTCACGGAAGAAAAAATGAGGGGGGTCGGTCGGTTTGGAGAAAGAAAGGTTTTTGTTCTTTCTTAATTTGTGCTGGAATGGTGCTGGAATGGGTTTTGGGCCTCAAACAATGTTTAAAGAAAAATAAATCATTTTTAATGAGTTTTATAGATTTATGGGCTGTTGGGCCTTAGCAATTAAGTTTTTTTAAAGAAAATTTCTATTCTTTATAAATACTAAAGTAATTCGAAAAATAGATTTGTGCTCGAAAATGGGTTTGGGACAGGGCCAGACAAACAAAAGTCCAGGATTTATATTTTTGAAAAATAATAATTTTTAATCTAATACAATATTAATTAATTAGAAAATTACGGGTTTTGATAAAAATTTCCAGAATTAATAATTTCCTAAAAATGCATTTTCCTAAATTAACTAATAATGATTTATATTAATAATTAGCTAATTAAATTATTCAAATAATTAACTAAAAGTTACGGGTTTCACAACCTTCCCTCCTTAAGAAATTTCGTCCTCGAAATTAAAGGATTGGGTTAGGAATTACCTCAAGTCTCAAACAAGTATGGGTATTGCTCCTGCATCTCATCTTCTCGCTCCCAGGTAGACTCGCCTGGGGAATCGTGCCTCCACATAACTCTGACTATGGGAGTCACCGAAGTCCTGGTCCTCTTCTCGCCTCTGTCCAAAATCGCCACAAGCTTCTCTGGTACTGTAAGACTGGGCCCAATCTCCAACTCTGAATGGTCCAAGATGTGACTCGGATCCGGGATATAGCGTCTGAGCTGCGAAACGTGGAAGGCATTGTGCACGCCCTCAAGATTAGCTGGTAGAGCTAACCGATACGCTACTTCACCAATTCGGCTCAAAACTTCAAAAGGTCCGATATATCTGGGACTCAGCTTTCCAGCTCTACCAAATCGGATAGTTTCTCTGGTAGGAGAAATCTTCACAAAGATACTATCTCCTTCTTCAAACTCCAGTGGTCGACGACTGCTATCAGCCCAATGCTTCTGCCTGTCTTGGGCGATCCTGAGTTTGTCTCTAATCACTTTCACCTTCTCTGTTGCGTCAGTCACCATCTCTGGCCCTAGCAGTACTCTTTCTTCTACGTCGTCCCATGCAAGTGGAGTGCGGCAACGACGTCCATAAAGAGCTTCAAATGGTGTCATACCAATGCTAGCTTGGTAGCTGTTGTTGTAAGAGAACTATACCAAGTGCAAATGGTCTTCCCAAGACCCTCCAAATTCAAAGACGCAAGATCTCAGCATATCTTCTAACGTCTGGATGGTCCTCTCAGATTGTCCGTCAGTTTGGGGATGATAAGCTGTGCTGAACTTCAGTTTTGTTCCCAAGCTGTCATGCAAACTCTTCCAAAAGTGAGAGGTAAATCTAGTATCTCGGTCAGATACAATACTTACCGGTACTCCATGAATCCGGTAGATGTGTCGCATGTATAGTGCTGCCAACTTCTCGGTGGATAGACCAACCTTAAAAGGGATAAAGTGAGCTGACTTCGCCAGTCGGTCCACAATAACCCAAATGGCGTCCTTCCCTCCTTGGGATCAAGGCAATCCTGACACAAAGTCTATTGTTATATGCTTCCACTTCTACTCCGGAATGTCCAGCGGCTGTAGAAGTCCTGCGGGTCTCTGTCTGCTAGCCTTCACTTGTTGGCAAATCAAGCATCTAGCCACAAATCTGGATACATCCTTCTTCATTCCATACCACCAAATGATGGTAAGCATATCCTGATACATCTTATTAGCTCCAGGATGTATGGAATACTACGACTGGTGTGCTTCTTGCATCAGCTCATTCCTCAATTCGCCAGATGGTACACACAGCCTCGTACCATTCTTCAATGCTCCGTCACTGGCGATAGAGAATCCTTCAAGTGTTCATGCCAGCACTTTATCTCTGAGTTTGTAAAGCGCCTCATCTTGGAATTGTGTCTCCTTGACTTTGTCCATCAGACTTGAACGCAATTGCAACTGCATCATGGTTGAGTCAGCTCCAGGTACAATAGCTTTTCGCCCCAGTTCCTTCATCTTTTCCTCAGGCAGTACAATTTCCAGACCAAGCTTCCCTATGTCCTCCAACAAGTGTCGTTCCTTAGTTAAGAACATCGCCACTGGGTATCGACTAAGTGCATCTGCAACCACATTAGCCTTACCCGGATGGTACTGCAGGTTGATGTCAAAATCCTTCATCAGCTCCAGCCATCTTCTTTGTCTCATGTTCAGTTCCTTCTGAGTGAAAACATATTTCAGACTTTTGTGGTCTGTATATATTTCCACTCTCTCACCATAGAGATAATGCTTCTACAGCTTCAAAGCAAAGATGACTGCAGCAAGCTCCAGATCATGTGTGGGATAGTTCTTCTCATGAGTCCGTAATTGCCTAGATGCGTAAGCAATCACTTTCCCATGTTGTTGAAGAACGTAACCCAGTCCTTTTCCAGAGGCATCGCTATAGATTGAGAAATCGCCGGTACCTGCGGGTAGCGCAAGTATCGGTGCTGTTGTAAGCCTCTTCTTTAGTTCCTCAAATGATGCCTGGCAAGCTTCCGTCCAGATGAACTCTTCATTCTTCCGAGTGAGCTTCGTCATTGGTTCAGCAATCTTGGCAAAATCCTTCACAAACTTCCGGTAGTAGCCAGCCAAGCCCAAGAAACTTCTGATTTCAGTAACTGAGCTTGGGGTAGACCACTTCTCAATAGCAGCTATCTTCTTAGGGTCCAACAAAATTCCTTCTCCTGTGATAACATGGCTAAGAAAATTTACCTTGTCTAGAAAGAATTCACATTTGGATAGCTTACCATATAGCTTCTCTTTCCTCAAAGTTTCCAGAACTTTTCTGAGATGCTCTTCATGCTCCTCTTCAGTCTTCGAGTAGATCAGGATGTCATCGATGAAGACAACGACAAATTGATCTAGGTATTCATGGAAAATCTTGTTCATAAGGTTCATGAACACAGTAGGAGCATTCATCAGTCCAAACGGTATGACCAAGAATTCAAACTGCCCATACTTGGTGTTGAACGCCGTCTTGGAAATGTCCTCCTTCCTGACCTTGATCTGATGGTAGCCGGATCTGAGGTCTATCTTCGAGAACACCTTGGCTCCACTGAGTTGATCAAACAGGTCATCGATCCGGGGCAGAGGATACTTATTCTTGATGGTAATATTGTTCAGCGTCCGGTAGTCGATGCACATCCTCACAGTTCTGTCCTTCTTGGGAACAAACAAGACAGGTGCTCCCCAGGGTGAAGCTCCGTCTCGGATAAATCCCAAAGCCTTCAGTTCATTGATCTGATCCTTCATCTCCTTGGCCTCCTTTGGTTTGACTCTATAGCATCCCTTAGAAATAGGGGAAGAGCCGGGGACTAGGTCAATGGTGAACTCTATGTCTCGATCTGGGGGTAATCCGGGAAGACTATCAGGGAAGACATCCATAAATTCTGCTATGATAGGATGGGGAGGTCCGGGTTCTTCTGTGATAGAGGTGTAGGTAACACACTCCATATCCTCCGAAGTTCGAGAGATTTCAAACTCCGGCTCTCCAGATGGGTTGAAGACTACACATCCTCTGTGACAGTCTATCAGCGCATGCTGCTTACTCAACCAGTCCATCCCTAGGACTACATCATAGTTGGGTAAGGGCATCACAAGCAAAGGTGCTATGAACTGGTGGCCTGATATGGTGATAGGACAGTTACAGGTCTCAGTGATGGGTAGGGGTCCTCCACCAGTCATGACTCTACAGATCTTTTTGCTAAAGCCCGTAACTATGTGGTGTCCAGAGATGGATTTTGTGGATATAAAACTATGTGATGCACCCGAATCAAATAAAGCTAAGGCAGGATAGGAATGCACATAAATGAAACCTGCGATGACATCAGCTGTAGGTTCCTGCACTGGCTCTTGTTCCTCTGCTGCTAGGGCAAAAGCTCGCCCAGTCTTATGTTGATGCTGCCCAAATTGTTGTTGCTGAGTGGGCAGAGGACCTTTCTGCTGAGTTGCTCCAGTCCGGTGCATCGACGAGGGGTAGTCCTTCACTTGGTGGGTGGCAGACCCACATACTAAGCAGTGTCCTAGCCTCTTCCTACAGATGTTCGACTGATGCCCTGGCCTCTTGCAAAAATCACAGACAGGGATCTGCCTCTGAGGTGCTCTATCATTGTTCCTCGCCTATTGGTTCTGCTGCTGGTGGTGAGGAGGCCGGTTGTTGTTGTTGTTGTTGTTGGGCTTCTTCTGATTATCCTGGAAGTTATTAGTTCCAGGATAATCTCTCTTTGAGCGAGCTAGTTAACTCTTCTCTATATCTTGAGCTCGCTCCAAGATCCTTTCATAGGTCTTAGCACCGCCTGAGATCACATGGGTGCGGATCCCCTCTCTCAGCCCATATCTGAACCTTTCAGCACGGTCATCAGGGTCAGCTACCAAGTTCTTGGCAAAACGGCTGAGTTGGCCGAATTCTGCCGCATATTCTTCAACCGTCATATTTTCTTGCTTCAGGTTCTGAAATTGTCTCTCCATCTCCTGCAACTCTGATGTTGGGAAGAACTTCCTCTGGAACAACCTCTTGAAGGTGTCCCAGTCAAGTTGCTTGTCCTGGAGTCGGGGTTCATTCCGATACCAGGTGCTTGCTACACTTTGCAGTTGGAGTCCTACTGCTTCAGCCTTGAGGTCTTCTGGAAGTCGAGCTACGCTTAGGAGACGCTCCATGCTATCGAGCCATTCGTCAGCATAGACGATTCCCTCGGTTCCCTTGAAGGGTCGAGGGTTCTGCTTCTTGAAACTTTCAATATCGCCCACTTTGGCAATATAATCCTCATTAATTTAAATGGCCTTAATGTTACATAAATTAATCCCTTAGATTTATGTTTACCTTGGCAGGCCTTGGTTCCTGTTGAGCTACTTTTCCTCTCTCCAGTGCAGCCATAGCCACATTATGGGTATTCTCCATGCCTTCCCTCATAATCGTCGTCAGCTCGCGATGAGCTTCAGCTTGAGTTCTCTGGGCTTCTTGCACTCCTCGTAGCAGACCTATGAGGTCGGTGGGGTCCACAGGTACCGGTGGGGCAGCTGGAGTGGGTACTACCACAGGGGGCTGCATCTCCGTCTGGGAAGATGATGGATCCGCCGTTGTATTATGGGGACGGTCGGCCAGCTGCCGAGGTGTAGGATTCGGACTTGATTGGGGAGGTGGGGTATGATAGGGTGAAGATACCCCATCGCCAGCAGGATTGGTGGCCATATTCTGGAAGGTTTAGGATATAAACATAAGCAAGGTAGCCTACCAGTCTATAATCAAACAAAAATATTTATTTATAATATATTTCGGTCCTATGTTGTAACAAATTTATGTTCTAGTATTCTAAATGTTTCTAGATATGTTTTTCTAAGTTGTTGATTTGACCTGCATGGGCCACCACTAAAAATATGTCACGACCCGGTCCCAATTTCTTGGGTCGAATCGGATCATGCCCAGCCTGCACCATTGTTGAGACGGCGGCAGTAAGCTGTATCACTCTTGCAGGTAATCAACAACACAGACTAATTGCCACAACTTTAATATTCCGATAAATAAAACTTGTCCAACAAAGTTACAACTTAATAAATAGTCTTTTCAAACAACAACTGGAAATATAAAATGACAACAGCTAAAAGATAGACTCGTCATCTCCAAGTCCAGCATCATCTGGTAGCACAGCTGGATACAACTCAGGATCATAATAACTACTAATCAGTAGCTCTGCATCATCAATAGGACCTAAAAATATAGTCTCCAGTCATGAGGGAGCAAAGTACAATTCATGATATTTTAACAATTGAAATAATAATGGAATTATGCATTTTTAAACAAGTTGAAATAAATGGTTTTCCAACAGTTAAACAGTGTGATGTGAATAGGCAATGAATATGACCGGATTGGGTTGTATAGTTGTATCCTATTGATACGATATGGCTTATCCCCGTGTGTATGAGGGGTAAGCTAACACAGTCATTATACTACTTTGGATGTGGTCATACTCATTACACTACTCCCCCAGTACCCAACAGTTAAACAGTCAATGCTCTCAGAGAGAGTTCCGTGTTGCCTCGTGGTTTAAATTTGCAATAAAACTATTACTAAATAATTGTAAACTACCACAAACTGTACTTGCCTTGGTTATGACTGGATTGGAATATCTCCGGGATTGAATTTCATATTTGTCCTCGAAATCCTACAATCGAGAAGTCGGTCTTAGATTTCCAAAGTTGCCATACTAAATGTGCTAGTTACAATCTATAAGTTTTGTCCTAATCAATTTTAATCTTTATTTAGTTAACACGAACAAAACGCGATTATCGGTGCGTTGTAATTATGAAACATCAATTTATATTTAATTTCGGAAAAACTTGTATTTATCAGTTTATTCGAAAAAACTTGGTATTTATAATTATCTATAAAAATACATTTTTCTTTAAATGAGAATAACATAAATTTCTAAAATATTATAATTATTATCATTATTCCTAAATTTACGCTTTCGCACATCCACCAGAAAATCATATCCACATTACTAATTATTACAAATTTGTAGAAAATAAATGGGCTTATGCCCTTTACAGACCATTTTACATGAATTAAAATAAGAAGGAAAATATTAGTTAGTTCCTAAAAATCCTACAATCTTATTACAAAATAAAACTAATAATTAAAATAAATTTATTAGTGAGTCTCAGTTATTGGTCCAATCGTCATATAGGCTAATGCCTCAACGTCCGG
Source organism: Iris pallida (assembly GCA_029216955.1). Taxonomy (NCBI): domain Eukaryota; kingdom Viridiplantae; phylum Streptophyta; class Magnoliopsida; order Asparagales; family Iridaceae; genus Iris; species Iris pallida. The sequence goes on from JANAVB010037417.1 coordinate 4,649,621, forward strand.
GCGAAACCGGTTTCGTTTGCACTTAGCCATGGCCCATTGACCAATACGGTTGTCGCCCAAAAAATTCGAAATAAAATCCTTTTCCGAAAAACTATTTTAAAATTATATAATTAAATTTTATAAAAAATTCGACAGTACTTTCTCTATTTTCGGTCAACCCAAAAACTGGGAAAATGTGCCACAAACACCAATCACAAGTTCCATACCAGGGAAACCCAATTTCCAACCAAAAATAATAATAATATCCAGAACCCGAAAATATAACCACAGCACGTTTCCGAAATTCGAAAAACCGAAATGAAACTCGGAAAACCCGAAATGAACTTCGGAAAACCGAAACAAACTTCGGAAATTCCAACAGAACACTCAAAGCTACAGAACCAATTCCGAAATGGAATTGAAAAAAAACTAAACCCATAGAAATATTCTAAAACTCACAGAATGTTTCCGAAAGGATTTCGGAAAATCCGTAAATATTGCGCTTACCGAATTCCCGGGGAATTCGTGGACCAAATCATCACAGACTATAAAGACGGAAATGGGGCAACGGAAATATACCAGAAATTGCTCGGCTGGAGCTCTCAGGTGTAATAATTGGAGGAAATGAATTCCTAAAAACTCCAGAATACGCGGACAGCGGACGTTCTGCGTATGTGAACGCGAAACAGCAATTTGGAATGCCGAAAAGAGTGGGCAGTGGCAGTGTCTCCGCGGAGCACGGAAACAGCGGGTCGAAGGGGCAAACCGAGGTACGGAAGGCGCTGAGCCGGGTACGGGTTTGGCCACGAAAATCACGAACGGAGCTCGGGGTGCTGCGGCCTCAGTCAATCGGAGTCGTCGGACACGGCAGGGGTCGAGCCGGCTGCGAGAACGGCGACAGGCCGCTGGGGACGGTCGCGGGACAGGAGCGACGGCGGTGCTCGGCGCCGGAGGGGTCGCCGCTCGGGGAGGGGCGCTGGAGTGGTCGGCCTGGGTCGGGAACTGTCGGTGGGTTCGGGCGGAGGCCGGCGGTCGGGATCGGCTCCGGGAACTCGGGCTAGGGTTTGGGGGTTAGGGCTTTGGAAAGGAAAAGTGAAATGAGAAGTGGATGATGGAGAAGGATGGAGAAGGGTTTTATAGGAGTAGGGAAGAGGAGGCCGACGGTTTCAGCCGGTTACGGAAGGGGAAGGGGGACGGCCATGGCCGTTCACGGAAGAAGAAACGAGGGGGGTCGGTCGGTTTGGAGAAAGAAAGGTTTTTTTTTCTTAATTTGTGCTGTAATGGTGCTGGATTGGGTTTTGGGCCTCAAACAATGTTTAAAGAAAAATAAATCATTTTTAATGAGTTTTATAGATTTATGGGCTGTTGGGCCTTAGCAATTAAGTTTTTTTTAAGACAATTTATATTCTTTATAAATACTAAAGTAATTCTAAAAATAGATTTGTGCTCAGAAATGGGTTCGGGACAGGGCCAGACAAACAAAAGTCCAGGATTTATATTTTTTTGAAAAATAATAATTTTTAATCTAACACAATATTAATTAATTAGAAAATCATGGATTTTGATAAAAATTTCCAGAATTAATAATTTCCTAAAAATGCATTTTCCTAAATTAACTAATAATGATTTATATTAATAATTAGCTAATTAAATTATTCAAATAATTAACTAAAAGTTACGGGTTTCATACTAAACCTTCTACCATGCTAATCTGATACGGTCGATACACATCCGATACGACCGATACCTATCGGATATGGCCGATACCGAATCGATAAGGCCAATACGAATCCTAGCTAAACGGCCGATACATATCAGATAGGACGATACCAATTCTCTAAGGCCAATACCATCCGATACGACCTATACCAAACCGATATACCGATACTAATCCGCTATGATCGATACTAAGTACATACGGTCGAGGAGACGTGGGTCCACTACCGATAGTTCGATACCGATACCGATAGTCCGATACCGATAGTTCGATACCGAAAAAAATCTGACGCTAAATAGTCGTAGCTAAATATTCGATGGTAATCCGTCGGTGATTTGTCGAAAGTCCGTCGCTAATTTCGACGGAAAAAATCCGTCGCTAAATAGCCGTAGCTAAAAATCCATCGTTAAAATAAAAATCCGTCGCTAAATAGCCTATAGGTAAGCCTACCTATACCAATACAACACTAAACCTATATGAAATCAAGCCTCATTCAATTACTAACTATCATACAACATAACATATACATACAACTCATATGGCCATAGCCTATAACACACAACCACTACCTACATATATCATATATGCATACATACATATCATATTTCATATCATGCATTTAGCATACACTTACCTGTATACATACATTACAATCATACATTCATGTATTACCTGTAATTAGAAACGGGGAAAAAAGGGAATGTGAAAGGGTGATAATGAGGGGGAACTGGAAAGAGAAGGACTGAATTATGAATCTCAGTTTTATATGTTCAACATTTCCTACTCTACATTCACATTCATATAATCATGGATTATATTACATTATTCCTACATGCATGGAAAGGGGCTATTCTTAGTTTTAAACAGTGAATTTAAACAACTCAACCTCAATTCAATAAACCCAAATCAAGTTCGATTTCAAATTAGCAAAACTGTGAAAGGAAATGCATGTGAAACAGTGAATTTAAACAACTCAACCTGTATACATTTCAAAATATCAATTGTGCCCCCCCTCCGACCCCCTGCCCCGCCCCGCTGCCCCCCGCCACCCACAACCCCCGCCGCCCCCGCCGCCCCCGCCGCCACCCGCAGCCCCGACCAACAACACCACCCACAACCCCCGCCACCCACAACCCCCGCCGCCCCCGTGGCCCCCCGCCACCCAAAACCCCTGCCGCCCCCCGTAGCCCCCCGCAACCCACACCACCCACAACCCCCCGCCGCCCCCCACCCCCCGCCGCCCCCCACCGCCCACAACCCCTTCCCACGGAATGCCACCCACAACCCCCTGCCGCCCCCCGCAGCCCCGCCAGCCACAACCCCCCGTCGCCTCCCTCCCCCCGACCCCCTGCCCCGACCCGCTGTCCCCCCCACCACCCACAAAACATCTGCAGCCCCAGCCGCCCCCGCAGCCCCCGACGCCCCCGCGCCCCCCTCCCCCCCGCCACCCCAACCCTCGACCACCGCGAGAGAGAGAGAGAGAAAGAGGATTACCTAGAGAGAGAGCCGCCGGAGAGGATGCTTGGGAGAGAGATAGAGGAGAGAGAGTGAAATTTAGGGGGAATGAAAATTCCCCCCGTCGTTTCAATTTAAGTCAGGGTCGTATATCTAGCGACGACTAGCGACGGATAATATCCATCGCGACGCTGACGCTATACTAGATAACTGCCGACGGAATATCCGTTGCTACGTAGTCAGAAATTTGTCCCGCCACTTCTTCCAACATTTTCTACCAAATATTCGACTGCATAGCGACGGATGTAAATCTGTCGCTATATCTCCGACGCCGTAGCGACGGACTGGCAACCTTTTCTCATCCTTAAAATAAATTAAAAAATTATCAGCTTATCGTCGGTAATCCGTCGGTGATTTGTCGCAAGTCCGTCGCTAATTACGACGGAAAGAATCCGTCGCTAAACAGTCGTCGCTAATTGACTGTATTTTGGAAGTGAGCGGTGTCCCCTTGACGAAGGAGGAGTGATAGGCCCCACTATATCCATGCCCCAGGCTTCAAATGGCTAAGAGGCAACCGTCGGGTGTAGAGGCTCTGACGATCTGTGGATGAAGACAAGTATGACACTTCTTTGCATACTTGACAGTGTCGGCCATCTTGGAGGGCCAGTAATAGTCCATTCGTCAAAGTCGGTCATGTAGCTTAGGACCTGGTTGATGAGCTCCACACGTTCCGTCATGAGCTTCTCGAAGGGCTTCGGCGGCTTCTTCGTTAAATAGACATCGGAGGAGAAGTCCATCGTAGGAGCACCGGTACAGCATTTTGGAGGCTGTATCGTAATAGAACCGGAGGGAGGGCTTTTTGACTGAGACTGCCTCCTTCGGGTCTTGTCACGACCTGCACCCACTGTTAGGGTACGAGAACGTAGCAACGCCCAGCCTACGCCGCAGTGTCGGCGGTAGAACGCTGTCCTAGGTCAATCATCTATCAATACCAAAGTACCTGTACAGTTTATACTCTCCGAATGGAGGTGACATAACAATATACATCTCAATCACATCTAGGGTAGAAGAACGAGAGACAGATAGATAGATAGTAACTCAAGAGAACAGTATCATAGATGAATAAGTCTAAGTGTCTAGTACAACATAATATCCAGAACTGTCAACTCATAATACAAAAGTCTAAGAGTCTATACATCTCCACATCTCAAAATACAACACAGAATGTGAGACAAAATGTAAATATAGAAAGACTGCCTAGTCTAAACTGGTCTAGACTACTGGAACAATATCCTCAGCTGCAGGTGGATCCTGCTGAGGGTCCACAACATAAGTAACATCTAGTCCTGCTCCATAATAGGTAGACACCAGGGCCTCATCCTCATCCTCTGTAATATTTTCAACAGGTCCAATCAGGACAGGAACGAGCACAATACATCTCACGCAGTGCATAGTATGATAGGAGATATAAAGCATGCAATAGAGTAAAATACAGGAACTGCTGAAAGAAGATACATGTAGCAAAAAAGATAACTGTAATGAAATATCTACTGTATATAGAGAACTAGCAGTGTCTAGTGAGTCAGAGCAAAATATAGACATGTGAAATGGCATAGGAGATTCATGGCTACAGCTAAGAGTGATTCATGACTACACTACTTTGGATATTATTCACATGACTATTTCCACTCCCCCATCCCCAATCAATACACAGGGATCCATTCAGGTTATGTTAAGATTCGTGATAAGCCCATAAATGGGAGATTCATGAGAGGCTCTGTGAGCATGAGAGTACATGAGTCACAAGCGATTCGTGAATCTATGAAAGCATAGAGATACATGATGATTCGTGAAAAGCACAAACATGCTGTATCTGATGCTCCCGAGGGGGATAACATCTCATGAAAAGATCCATATAGTACCAATCCGTGATAATAATCGTGTCAGCATCAAGTAAAGTAATCTAGAGCAAGAATATAAATCCTGGCAAATATGAAACGGTCAGAGAATGTACTCGCCTGATAACTGAATGTCTGAAGAGGATATACTGTCTGAGGAGAGATGTATGGCTCCTAGTCAGAGCAATACAAGTCACAATGTATCCACAATGATAAAAATAAAGTATACAATGCATACTACATGATTCTAGGTCAAACTGGTCAAAAGTCAACTCTTGGTCAACTCTAATAGTCAAACTAAGTCACAGGAAGTCATACTAGGTCAAATAAGGTCAAACAAGATCAAACAAGGTCAAACAAGTTTAATCTAGGGTTAAGTCAACTCCTGGTCAACACTCTAATCAAACTAGTCAATTACTAGTCAACATGATCAATCTGGGTCAAGTCTAAGTCAAACTTAGACCAACTAAGGTATTGGTCAAACAAAGACTAGTCAGTCAGATAATTAAGTCAAACAAGACTAGTCAACAAGGTGATTAGGTCAAACATGGTCAGACTAGTTGAACTAGTCATTTTTAAGGCCAATTAGGTCAATTTAGGGTTAGCCCTTATGCCATAGGCTAGTAGCCTAGGCCATAGGCTAGATACTCTTGGCCATAGGCCATCTTATAGGTTTCCTCTATACCTATACCTTAACAAGTTATACACACACATATATATATATATATATATATATATATATATATATATATATATATATATATATATATAGATATACCCATCTATCTAAAGCCTATACATATTCATAGGCCATAATACATATTTATATATACCTACTATCTATACCATATATAACCAATATGTAAAATAACCTATATACACTCTATATGTGATCTAGTAAATATATATATATCATATATATATACCCACAACTTACCCATAATACATATATATAAACCCATATATATATATATACCCTTAATTTCATATACCAATATATATAACCCTCAAATATATATATAAACTATATATACATACCTAATATATAGTCAACTATATATATATAATACCATAATCTATATTTATATATATATATATATATCCCATTCACATATATATAATACCCTTATATATATATATATATAACATATATATATATCACTATATAACATATATATATATACATATATAGGTAGAGAGAGAGAGAGGGTAAGAGAGAGAGAGAGAAACAGGGTTAGGGTTAGAGGCTGACACAGGGGGGTGTGTTTCCAGTTTCAGGAAACTGGAAACCACACACACACACAACATAACACACACACACTACACCTATATATACACATGTGTATATACACATGTACACATACCCTAAAATCCTCAAAATCCACCCACACACACACAAATACATATACAACATGTTAACCTAATAATAACATAACATTATATGCAAAAATCATCATAAAAATACAATCAAAATTCATTTTTGCAAAATCTGGGAAAATTACAGGAACTGAAAATAGGACAGCAAACCTAGATCTTAGGTTAACCCAAACACCAACTAAACCGAGCTAAGACAACCTAATCTTGGTTGGTAATTGAAGCCCCTAGGTTAGTCTAGGATCCTAGTGGCCTGATACGGTGTCACGACACGACACGGCGTGTCCACGACGTTTCAAAGTCGCTCGGGTAAACGAGAATACACTGATACACTGTGTATCAGTGAAAAACCTAAGTCGATCTAGGACACGACACGACGCGACACAGGCCTCGTGCTCGTGCCCCAAGGTGCGCCTAGGGTTGGGCTTCGTGTCCAAGGGCCTGATACGTGTCCACGTGTCGTGTAGAGGGGACACGACACACGTATCAGAAGCCTAAAATACGTGTTTTAGACCGCGTGTCAGTGATTTCGCGTGTCTCGTGTTCGCGACACGGGATACGTGACACCACGTGGTTGTGTCCAATGTGTTCGCCGATGGATAGGCTTCGTGTCCATGACACTACGAAGTGTCCACGTGTCGTGTACCGTGAACACGACACGCTCAAAGTCAAGTGTCTGTGTGTGCGTGCACTGTCAGTGCACGACCAGTGCACGTGTCCGTGCTCTCTCGACACGACACCAACGTGTCTCAAACTCGAGGGGGGGCATGACAGAGGTTGCCCCCTCCTCTGTGTCAATTTTCACGTGTCCACGTGTCCCACAGTGTCCGTGCTAGGTGTCGGGTAGCAGGGGAGCGTGCACAGCGTCGTGCAGCAAGGACAGGGCCTCGTGGACACGACACACGCATCAATACGTGTCGTGCTCGTGTCAGGGGGTAGCCTAGGTCTAGGACTAGGGATTAGGCATGACACTTTGTGTCCACGTCGTGTCTAGACACGACACGAAGTGTCGAACAGAGAGGTTTCAGGGACAGTGCACAGTGTGTGCACAGTGTGTGCACAGTGTGTCTGTGCACTGTGAAAACTGTGGGTTCGTGTCCAATTTGGACACGGACACAACCCTAAAATGAGGTCAGTGAATTAGGGTTAGGGTTAGCAAGGTCTAGGCTAGGTTTTTGGTTAAAAAGATTTAGAAAACAGTGAGTAAATATTAATGTGACAGTGTGCATAATCAGTGAACATAATTAGGGTTTATATGTAGGATACGTGTCCGATACGACACCAAACAATTCCTAAATTTCACCAAACCCTACCCACAACTATATTATGACTATATGCATGCAATAATGAAGAAAAACCAGTAAAATAACTAGGTTTAGTTATATTTACCTCTATGTGTGCAAGATCTTGAATTTTTACTAAATGAGGGTGATTAGCCTCAAAGCCCAACTTGTCCTTCCTTGGTAAAACTTGAGTAGCTCACTTCCCTAGGCTCCCTTAGATTGTAGGTGACCTAATGGAGAAAACTAGAGGTTCAAAGCTTGAGAAATGAGGAAGTTATGGCTAAATGAGTGGAAGGGTTTCTAGGTTTTTCTTGTGAATTGGTTTTTCATGAAACCATGGGAATGATTCTAAGTGCTAACTATATAGGAGAGAGGGGGGCAAGGGGCTGTCATGGGATGTCTTGGCCGGCCACAAGCATGGGGGGGGGGGGTTTCAAAGCTTGCTTCTAGGTTAAGGCAAAGACTTTAGTAAAGGTTTAAGATATTTTGCATAAATCAAGCAAAATATCAATAAGTAAATATCTAGATATTTGTATAGCTTTGACCCAATGATAATATCCAATCCCTAGTCATTCTAGGTTAGGGACTAACCTCTAGATTAGGGTAACTAGGTTAGGGATTATCAAGTCACTAATCAAAAGTCCATGAATAGTAAAATCTCACTAATCCTACTTAATTCCTAGAAAATTACCAAAATACCCCTTAGGCTAAAATCACTAAAATGACATTCTAAGCCTATGGTCAAGTTCTCATGGTCATGGCAACTTCTAGGTTAGAGAAAACTAGGGTTTGCACTAAGTTATACTAACCAAAATCACGAAGTCATAAGTCATGACTTGGCATGACTTAGAAGATGGTTTAACTTAACTAAATTCACCAGAAAATCACACCATGACTAAAATACCACTAATAAATAATAAAAATAATAAATTTTCAAAAATCCCTAATTTCAGAAAACAGGGTGCTACAGGTCTTCCGGGAGGATTTCGTAGACAGAAAAGTCAATGAATGGGAACCTCCAGTCTCTGACATTGATGCCAGGGTCCGCGGCCATGGCATGAGTTCTCCGCATGCACAGATTATTTCTGGGGCAAGCCAAGTCCCGACCCGTCACCGTAACGAACTGTTGAGTCCCGACGGGTGCAGCCAATGAGGCTGCGAGGCCAGCCAGAGCATCAACTTCCAAGTTTTGCAGCCTAGGCACATGCTCTATAAAGAATTCTGCGAAGGTTGAGATGATGTCCAACGCTGCTTTGTGATAGGGGATGAGGTCTTCATGGCGGACCTCATATTGTCCCCAGATTTGATTAATGACAAGCTTTGAGTTGCCGTAAGATTCAAGGTAGTCCACCCCCAGCTGTCTTGCTAACTGAAGCCCCATGATGAGGGCGTTGTACTCCGCAACATTGTTGGAGCATGACTCTGAAAGAGAATAGACGCGCTGGATGACCAGTTTGTCGGGAGAGATTAAGACCACCCCCCTCCTGCAATAATTCGGCCTTTGGGGCCTGTTCTGGAAGCACCGTCGAAGAACATCCACCAGACCGGGCTTTTCTCGGTAATGTTTACTTCTTGCACCTCATCGAGATACCTTCGTAGAGCCTGGATGATTTCGGGGCTGGGTGCGCGGCTAGGAAGTCGGCCAATGCTTAGCCCTTGACAGCCTTTTGTGGTACGAATACCATGTCATATGGTGTCAATAATATCGTCCTTGTAGCCAACTGAGAGTTTAGCGCTCTTGGTTTTGTCATGAAAATTCTGAGTGGATTGACTCGGGAGGACATAGATTGTTTGTCCCGAGACATAGTGGCGAGTCTTCTGGATGGCGAACACCAATGCTAGATACTCATTTTCTACGGGGTTGTACCGGTGTTCGGCCCCAACCATCGTCCTGCTGAGGTAGTAGATGGCCTGCTTGTGGTGCCACACTCATTTTTATAATTAAGGGTATTCAAGTCATTATGTGCTAATTTTATTTTTCTTATTTTTTATTAATTAAATTGATTGGTGTGTGGCTTTGATTGGTGTTTTGGTAGTAGAAGATGGTATAACCTTAGTCAACCTTGATTAAAAGCCTAATAATGTAATTAGATCTATTATTGGCTTTTTAGATTTAATTTAGAATTATTATCTATTTTTAAGAATTATTTAATTCATGTTTAGCTATTTTTCATTAAGCCTTTTAAGCCTTTTGTCAATGGGCCTTTTTAGAAACTTAAGAGTGCTTGGCCTATGACTAAACACTAACCCTAATACCCCCATGCTTGGCCGACCAAACATAGCAGCCCCCTTCATATCATTGTGTCTTGCTTTGTAGCCGTCACAAGTACAAACCCTAGTTTCTCTCTTCTCTAAAAACCCTAACTTTCTCATCCGGCATCCAATTCACCTCAAGCAAATTGCGTTGCGATCGTGGGGAGGAGGATAACTTGCTGGAGCATTGCTAGCAAGGATTTAGAGACGTTGCTCAGGAGAAACTGGTCGTCAAAGTGCTTGAGGATTCTTTTTTTTTGAGATTCCAACTCTCAATAGGTAAATCTCGTTCTACTATTGTTTGTTCTGATTTTTCTTCATTAGAGCATGCATCTAGGTACCCTCGACCTGTAGGATTAGTTTCGTTCGATTTTGTATCCGTTCGATGTGCGTACCGGACACGTTTCTGAGCTATAACATAGGTGTTCGATGAAATTACTCAATGGATTGAAACTTGATAATTTGCGAAACTATTTATATATTTGGATAGCCCTAGACATAGGGGTTACGACATCGTAGTTTGTGCTTCGAATTGGGCTCATGTCCGTGTCCAAACAGGACACAAACACGCTGCACGTGCAGGCCGCGCACGTGTCCTACTGTCGCGTGTTGTTTGTGCGATGCATAGGCCACGTGGTGTCACGCCCCAGAACCAGAATACTGGAGAGCGGGGGCAGACATAGCCAGCTACGTATAATGAAATGGGATCCATTCTACTATACGATCACGGCTGTCTAGATATATGAGGGTTTATCTACAAGCCAACAGTCTCCTATAGTCAATAACAAGCCTAGTGTCTCAATTAACAAGCAAGTAATGATAGTTACAAGATATCAGACCACCAAATATACAATTGTAAGGCATCCCAAATATTACATATCCAGATGATCATGAAGCTAGTCATACAAAATGTGAGGACTAGCAAGAGTTAAGTCATACATGATCAACCTCGAGTTGCCAATCATGATTACAGCCCGTAGGCAGACAGAAGGTAAAGTACATCGAGCTAACAAGTGCTCGTCGGCTAAATGCCTCAAAAGAATAATGTACAATTGCAGTGGAAGAACAAAAAGAAAACCCACTCGTTGCCCTGGTTACGTCTGGCGGTCACCATCGGGCTGGAAAGCAGGTAGTTCCTTTGCTGCTGCTCCGGTATCTGGCCATACAAAACCAGCTGGGTCAGACCCCAGAAAGAGCAAGTGCCACAAAGGAAGCTTCACTTAGGAACTAAAACCAGCAATTAGCACAATAATAATAAGGTAATAAAGACAGGAATTAAGAAAAAAAATATAATAGGTGATATACGACGAGATAACCATGGGACTATTCAGATAACCAGGTTACAACCCATAAACCAAATAAGGACCGGGGTTGTAACCCTTCGTCTGAACGAAACTTGGCTTCTCCCACCATTTATCGGCAAGGTAAATATAAGAAATCAAGACATGTAACAATCTTGTACAGGATCAAGATAAGACTAGACAGATTGAACCCCATCCAACAATCACGGCCAAGCAACAAGTACGGCTTGCTACTTTAACTAACTAAGGTTATCACAGGCCTAGTTACTAGCAAGATGCAATGAGAATTTCAAGTCCGGTTACCTGTTTGTTACTACCTGAGTGATCCCAGCAAAAAAAGGAAAAGATAGCAGGATATAGCAGACACACTGTAGTAAGATACATGTGTCCTAAGGTACCACACTCAACGGCGGACTGGAAGTGCGCTCAACTCGACGGATAGCAACAAATCCCATGTATATATATATATATAAGACCGGGACCAAAGGGGCAACAGGTAACTGGGAAATTCTCCATAAACTATTGATCAATCTAGTCATTAACCTAGCCAGATTCAGTATGAATCCCTGACCGTGGTACTCAAGGATCATGCCCTAGACATAATGCAAGACACAACCGGACTAGTAGTTTATACAAGCACAATCATCCACGGTGTCCAGGCCAATGAATTGATTTGTCAAGAGTGCGCCACGACGGGCCACTATCATTATCATTATTACTTATCAAGAGTGCGCCACGACGGGCCACTATCAAGCATGTCAGGGTACTTGTCAAGAGTACACCACCACGGGTCACTGTCGTGTCATGAATTAGCAGGTCAAGTTATCAGGTCAAGTTATCATGTCAGGAGTGCACCACGACGGACCACTATCAAGCATGTCAGTTCTTGGTCACACCATGCCAGGTACAATTATCATTTCAATCATGTCAATCAAATCGGGATTATTAAGTTCGGGACAAAAGGCGTAAGGATATAAAATGGACATAAAAATATACAATAAAGGTTACAAGGCATGGGCAAATAATAATAAAATAATAGTACACAGGGCTATAGGAGAGTCATGCGGCTAAGGCATATGCGGCCAGGAATGATCTCGTGCGGCTGGAAAGAGAACAGTCCATGCGGCTGAATAGGGTCAGGCGCATGCGGCTGAGCTAGGAGGAGGGTCATATGCGGTTAGCGGGGGCAGGTCTCATGCGGTTGAAGGGGATCAGAGTCTATGCGGCTGGAAGTGGGCGGAGTCCCATGCGACAGCAGGGAGAAATGCTTATGCGGCTCAGAGGGGAGAGTACCCATGCTGCCGAGAGGGTGCTGTACATATGCGAATAGCGAGCAATGAATGCATATGCGGCTGAAGGAGCAGTGGAGCCTATGCGGCTCGAACGAATCCGGGTCATGCGGTTTAAGTATGGCGGGCACATATGCGGCTAGCGGGACCAGAAGGCACATACGGCTCGGGAAAGAAGTTCTCATGCGGCCAGCGGGAAGCAAGACCTATGCGGCTCAAGAGGAGCGGAATATTATACGGCTAGATGAGTTCGGCCCTCATGCGGCTCAAAGTACTTCCAGTCATGCGGCTGAAGAGAACACTTGCCACATGAAAAATATTCATGCGGTCAAGTCGAGCACAGTTCATCTTCTCCAAAATTCTGAGAAGAAGAACACCATGAGAGCCAACTTCTCAAGCTTCATAACTCCATCATCCGGAGCCCAAATTCGAACTTCCATAGGTCAAAATGGGGTAGAACGAAATTCTCAATAACATGGAACCATCAAAACTTAGTAATAACAAGATTAAGTAGATCAAAATCCTAGAAATCCGAAAATAACATAAACTTAGATCTGCAAGAATCTAGCCATGGAAAGTAAAAATGCCAAGTACTAAAGAGTGTTAGAATGCTGCAAAGAAGAGAATGGAACAATAAAATTCGGGTTCCTCCATGAAGCAAGATGCACTTGCCTAGACCTTCCTGGTAAGGTGAGGAAGTTAATGGAGGAAGAAGAAAAGTAATGAGGAGAGAGAAGGAAGAAAGGGTTAATAAATGAGGATGGTGGTGGTAGGTAGGTAGGGGTTCACCTTGGTCCATGATGAACCAAGTAAACCAAGCCAAGCCGAACCAACCCAATCCTTCTCCTATCTAAATAAAACCAAGCTCCACTAATCAGAATTAATTCATGAACGATAAATGACAATTAAACCACAATGCTAAATATAAAATAAACCACAACTAACTAATCAAAGAAAAAGAGAAATACGGTTCAGAAATATGAATACGTATAAAATACGTATCACAAATTTTGGGGCACTACACGTGGCCGCGTGCCACTTGGCGTGTAGGTGGGGGCAACGTATGTGGACACGTCCTCCAAGTTTTGTGTCGTCTCGATTCGAATCGAGTGAGAGATTACGACCGCACGAGTCGACACACGTACGCGCACGCGCTCACAGTCGCTGCTGACACGGCCCTCGTGCCGACACATGTAGATACATAGAATCGATCCGATGTGTCCTACGTGTAGCCCTATACCTAGCCTATCCTAGGACACGACCACGACACGTGTGGTGGGACACATGGGTCCCTAGACTTGTCGTTCCATGCGCACGATGATGTGCACTATTCTGTGCACACGCACACAGGCCATGTGTGGACACGGGCTTCGTGCGTGTCGGATACGATACTTGATTGCACGCTAACTCGGTCAGTAGGTCGGGAACGTGTTAGCCTAGGTGTACGCAAAGTTCCACGAGAAACGGTTCGAAATTGAGCGAGAAATCGAACTCACACCAATTTATTTGACACGCGTATCGGGTTTTTTGATACTCACTCTGTGGACATAATACGGACACGGGTTCGGTGAGTACCCGAATACGTCACACACTTGAACACCTTCGTGTTTGCCAAGTTTCGCGGGTTCTAATTGGATATTTTGCGATTTGGGTCTCGAGTTGAGTTTTCGGGTTTTGACTATATATATATCGAATTGAGTTTTGTCATAATTTGATTTCCTAAGATTTTAGTTATAATTTCTGAGTTTTAACAAGTTAAGTAGGTTCTGGACTTGCGGGGAGTGGTCGTTGGGTTTATACCCAATTTTATCTACTATTTATGTATATATTTGGGTTTTTCTCCTTATATATATATATATGTGTGTGTGTGTGTGTGTGTGTGTGTGTGTGTGTGTGTGTGTGTGTGTGTGTGTGTGTGTGAAATGGAGAGAGGGTTTTGGGCATGGCTCCCGCTGGCCGGAGCTATCCCGCTCCTCGAGATCCCTCCCCCTGCGCCCGGGCGGTGGTCGGACTGCCCCCCGGCGTTCCCCTCCTCGCTGTGAGTCCCCCATCCTTCCCGGCCAACCCGGTCTCGACGGCTAGCCGGGCTTCCCCCGGCTGGTCTTTCCGTGGGGAGCCCCTACTCCCGGCGTCTGCCCGTGGTTTGGCGGTCCCCCCTCCTCCCCCTTTCCGCGGAGCTGTCGACGTCCTCGGCATCGTAGGCATCGTCGAGCTCGGCGCCTTCGGTCTACTTCCGCCCCCTCCCTCCTTGGCCCAGCTCCGTCGCCCTCTGTCGAAGCTGTCGCCGTCTCCGCCGCTACGTTGCCCCCCCAACGGCCGCAGCCCCACCCTCCGCTCCCCCCGCCCTTGATCCCCCTCCTCCTCCCCAGGCGCTCAGCATCCCGGAGCCCTCCTCCGCTCTGTCTGGATCGCCCCCTCCGTCTTCCCTCGGCCCGGGCTCCCTCCGCCCTTGCGGTTGTCCACCCCCTGTCGCTTCCCCTCACCACACCTCCCGCCTTTGCCCCCCCCGCCGGCGCCTCCCCTCTATCCGGAAGTGGCCTTCCTCCCGGAGCTCCCTCCAGCCGCGCCTTCTCCCGCCTCGGTAGCGAACCCCCTCCCCCATCCTGTCGCCCATCCTGCCACCGTGCATTCCTCCTCGACGGCGACCTTCTTCCAAGACACCGCCACCCTTCTGTGGTACTAGTACTCCCTCCAGCTCAGCCGGCCGCGACCCACTGGCACGCGTCCGGCCTCGACGGCTCTGGTCACCCCCACGCGTCGTCGTGGGGGTCGAACTATTTCTACTAGCCCCAGGCGCCGTCTGAGGCCCTCGGCCGGCGCTTCCCACCTCCGTCGTCCCTCCCTGTTCTCCTCTCCCTGATCTTCCCTCCGTCTTCCCAGCGCTCGGCCGACGGTGGCCCCCTGCCCGGCAGAGGCCCCCCAGGTGTCTCCCCACCCCCACTTCTCTGCGTCGGCCTCCCCTCCCAGCTGCGGGCCCCCTGCCGCGGCCTCCCCCCTTTTCTTTCCCCGGCGGCTCCCTCCTCCTCTCGGCGGTGCAGTATCCTCCTTCTCCTCGTCGGTTCGATCTGCTCCGCGGGCAGCGCCCCCACCGGAGCTGACCCCCCCAATCGCCATGGCCGGGGCTCGTCCCCCCACCGGCGTTGACCCCCCAGTCGCCGTGGCCCGTCCTCCAGCCGCCACGGCTCCACCGGCACAGTGTGTCGCACCCCTTCCCGGTTTGGGTGACGCGTTCCTCGGGCAGCGCACCCACCTCGCGATGTGCTCCCCTAGGGCTGCGTGCCCCTCGGGCCGTACACCCCTTTCCCTCCCCCCTTAGGCCCAGCGCCCCACCTCTCTCAAAATTTGATTTTCGAATTTTGACTTTTGGCAGTTTCTTTTTTCTTTTGGGTTCCCGTGAATCCAAAAAAAAATCTCTTTTGTTAATGGGTATTTACGTATTTAGGGTTCTACCCTCTTTGTAAGAACTTGGGCAATCTCCCGGTTCCAACCTCTTGTTCTCTCATTCAATGAAGGCTTTAGCCATTGTTTTATATATATATATATATATATATATATATATATATATATATATATATATATATATATATATATATATATATATAAAATATATATATATATATATATATATATATATATATATATATATATGTGTGTGTGTGTGTGTTGTGTGTGTATATATTTCATATATATAGCTATATGTATATAAATAGATACATTGGTGAGTTAGTCGAGATGCGTAATCTCAGAGTCGAGTTTCATTCCCCCTTCGAGTGACCAACTTCCTTTATATATATATATATATATATATATATATATATATATATATATATATATATATATATATATATATATATATATATATATAGTCTCCTAGTTTAATAATTAGCTATTGTTCTCAGTTTTGAACCCTCACAACAGTCCCTTTTCGACACACAACCACACCAACCTCTTTTCACAAGGTTATATATATATATATATATATATATATATATATATATATATATATATATATATATATATATATATATATATATATATATATATATATATATATATATATATATTATATATATATATATATATATATATATATATATATATTATATATATATAAAATATATATATATATATATATATATATTTATATATATATATATTTTTTATTTATATATATATATATATATATATATTATGTGAATGAATGAATATATAGATTGTGAATGTAACCTAGGGAGTACTGAGTCAGTTTAGGATTGACCCAATGAGCCTATAGTGGCCGAGTCGACCGACAAGTTGACCAAGTTGACAAAAGTCAACTTTGGGTCAAATTTGATCCAAATCGACTCAAACGAACTTAAAATGACTTGGAAACTTGTGATTGACCTAAAAATTAGTAAAGGACTAGTTGACTTATAGTTGACCAGGTTTGACCTGAGTTGACCAAGGTTGACTTTGACCTAGAAGGACCTAGAATCATGTAGAATTGTATTGTAGACCTTTCTTATGATATTTTAGACCTTGTTGTGACTTATGGTTATTTTAAATAGGATTACATCACTACAGTTCAGTTACACTTCCTCATCAGCAGCTTGGATTGCCACTTTGCCAGACGAGTACATTCTCTGACCGTTTCATTCTTGCTTGGACATATTTACTTGTTATAGACTAGTTTACTTGTTGCTGTCACGATGTTATCACAGATTAGTACTATATGGATCTCTTCATACGATGTTATCCCCTCAGGATACATCGGGTATATTATGCTCATGTACTTTATCATGTGTATCGTCTACTCTTTGTATTCGTATTTATTTATGTATACTCATGTGACATTCATGTATACTCATGATCATGTGAGCCTTCATGTATAACCCAGTGTTCATGTAGACTAGCTATCCTTGTGACACACTAACTTTTATGTGCAATAACATAACCTGGACAGATCCTTGTGTACTGATTGGGGCAGGGGGAGTATTTATTTGGTTATGTGATCTACACCATTATCATGTACAACTCCAAATTAGATTTAAGTCATGTATAACCTAAGCATGTTTACATAACCAAACATGTGCTCTAAATCACGTAGTTAGTTCAGTTTTCTTATCTACATCATGTATATCTATTTCTACTATATCATGTTCTTTTTTTACAGTCTCTCTACTATTTCTTTATAGTAGTTCATGTATATTATTCTATAGCTTGTTTTATATTTTCTTTCATGTTATGATCTGTGTGAGAGATATGTATTCATTCCAGTCCTGACTGGACCTGTTAAAAATATTACAGATGATGAGGATTGCTGCGATACTTACTATGGAGCAGGCCTAGCTGACACAGGTGACCTGGACCCTCAGCAGGATCCAGTAGTCGCTGAGGAATTGCCATTAGCTAAGTCTAGACTTTTCTTATTATCTAGCTTTATGAGACATTTGAAATTGTATTGAGATATTGTTTATGGTGTGGTTTACATCGAGACTTATTATTTATATTGTGACTTCCTGTTGAGGTTATCTTATCTTCTATTCTATCTTAGATATCGTGATTGAGTTGTACTTTATATATTGTTCTCCTTTCGGAGCATATTTACATTATGTTAGATGTTGTGACCTAGGACAACGTTTACCGCTGATACTGCGACGTAGGCTAGAAGTACCCACTTCTCGTGCCCTTACACTGGATGCGGGTCGTGACACGTGGCTTGCTTAGTTATTCTGGGCCAACAAAGTACCAAGGGAATGGTCCATTGCATGGACATAAAGCAAGAATGGTTTGCATATGACGGGTGCCACCAGGACTGGGGGACTTGTCAGATAAGTTTTGATGTCGTCGAAAGCTTTCTGACATTCTTCCGTCCAGACGTAAGAAACTTTCTTCTTCATAAGCTTGGTGAAGGGTTAACATTTTCCAAAAAGGTTTGCGATAAACCTCCGGATGTAGACGAGTCATCCTTGTAGGCCTCGAAGTTCTCTGAGGTTCTTCGGAGGGTCCATGTCAAGGATGGCTTTAGTCTTCTCGGGGTCGACATGAATGCCTTTCGCAGTGATGATGAAGCCCAAGAACTTTTTACTAAAGACCCCAAGGAAGGATTTAGCGGGGTTTATTTTAAGCTGATACGCTAGCATGAGGTCGAAGACTGTCTTCGGTCTCGTAGGTGATCACCCCTAAGATGGCTCTTGACGGTGATATTGTCAACATAGCACTCGAAGATGATGCTCATAGCTCGTTGGTATGTGGCACCAGCATTCTTCAAGCCAAAGGGCATTACTGTGTAGCAGTAAACCCCCTTTGGAGTTCTGAACGACGTGTGCTTCTCGTCATCTGGGAACATCTTGATCTGATTATAGCCTGAGTAGCCATCCATGGAGGACATACGCTCGAAGCCACATGTGTTGTCGATTATTACGTCGGTGATCGGGAGTAGGAACTCATCCTTTGGGCATGCAGAGTTGAGGGCCCAAAAATCGATGCAGACTCAGATTTTCCCGTTCTTCTTGGTTACGGGTACGATGTTAGCTACCCAGTCGGGGTATTGTTCTTTACGAATGAACCCACTGTCCAAGAGCTTGTCGATCTCTTTGTCAATGGCGTCCATAATTTTAGGACGGAAGCATCGCTGTTATTGTTTAACGGGCTTAACGTCAAGTAAGATGTTAAGCTTGTACATTGCGACTTGTGGGTCGAGTCCCGATATATCTTCGTAGCTCTAGGCGAAGACGTCGATATATTCTTTAACCAGGTGGATCAAGGATTCTCGATCCTCCCCACCAAGCTCTTGCTAATGAAGATGGGTTTGGATGAAAATCCATCCCCAAGGTCGATCTGCTCAACTTCATCTTCGGTAGGGGGTTTTCGTAATTCAAAGCGAGACTCCCATTGCACGCCTAGGCATTGAGTACAGGGTTCTTCTTCAAAGAACTCTCATGTTTGATCGTCGTCTTTATCTTCTGAAGGATTGGTATTGAGTCTTGCTTGTGATTATTTGCTTGTGATTGGTATTGAGTCTTGCTTTGTGTCTAGGTTGGCGATATGGTGTTCTTGAAGATTTCTTCGACACGGGACACGCTTCGCTTTGGCAGGGGCGGAAAGCTTAGCCCATGCTACATCGGGCCTTTCACTATCCTTGGGAGGGTCGGTGCAGTAGCCTATAGACTAGACTGTCGTCTACGCTCGAGGGAGTGCACAACATGTTCCATGTGTCGCAACTGAGGCGGTACGTGGCAGATCCTAGCCACGTATTGGATCATTCCGCGATCTAGGTGGGGCCTACTCTCAACTATCCGAAATAGCTTGTGGAGATTCTGGATCGTCGAAAGAATGTGCTCCGGAACCAGGTTATACCCTTGGTCCGTGTTATATGGAGGCACCACTCTCTAGGTGAGTCTACCTGGGAGAGAGAGGATGACATGCGGGAGCGTTATCCTTATCTCTTCGAGCCTTGAGGTATTGTTTTGTTTGTTTCTTGCTTGTCTTTCCTGTACTAGTTTCCTCTAATTTCGAGAACGAAATTTTTTTAGGAGGGTATATTTATCACCTCCAGTTTTCAAAATTGAGGCAAATTTGTCATTTTTAATATTCTAATATTTTGTGATTATTTATTTATTAATATGGTGTTTTGGGGTTTTATTTGATCGGATTTAAGTTTTGTCTTATTTTGACTTGTATTAGTGACCTGGATCAGTTTTGGACCGAACTGGACCCGATCAACTCATCATGACCAGACCCAGATATTTATTTTTGACTAAGCTTATTTTATTTTAGTGGGATTAGAGTTTAGAATTAGATTTAGAACTTGGAATTAGGAGTTTCCAAGTTACCCTTTTGACCCCAACTCAAAACCATTCTATTCTTTGACTTGGAGGGCATTTTTGTAATGTGCCAAAATGCCCCAAAACCTCCCTTGAAGTGGCTAGCCAGCATTGCCCTCCCCCCCCCCCATTCTTCTCATTTGCAAGAAAAACACTCTCTCTTTCTTTTCTCTCATTTCACAAAAACCCTCTTTTTTTTCCTCTTTGATTTCAAGCTCCAAGTAAGTCAAATCTCTTCTATTTCTCTAGATCTCTCTCTAATCTTGGTGATAACCCTTATTTATCTCTCATTTATGGTTTTGATCTAGGTAGACCTATCTTGGTGGTGGTGGAAGCATAGATCTTGTACTTTGACCTAAAAAGAAGTGATTTTAGAGCTTTTCCTTGGGATTCTAACTCCCAAGAGGTAAACTGTCACGATCTGCACCCGCTTTTCGGATACGAGACGTGTCCAAGCCAGCCTACGCCGCAGAGTTGGCGGTAGAACGCTGTCAAGCCCGCAAGAAATAAATGCTCAAAATAAACTTTATTGCTCATTCACAGTTCTAATAGATTACAATATTTATATATTTAAAAAAATACAAACTTTCACAATTTTATTTATAACAAAATTTAAACTAACTAGCTAGCTTCTAGGTTTTGGCCTGCAAATACACCCGAATCTTCCAATGCTAAAGAAGCCACGGCTAACCTGAAAAATGTTAATTTCCAGTCAGGAATGGAACAAGCACACAAACCGACGGCAATGCGAGAACACAATAGAATAAACAAGACATGAAAATAACATATGAGATATGAAAACTAGGAAGTACTGATGACATAGCACGATGGAAAAGACAAGGAAAACAAATAAAATACAACTACCTATGTGGTACGAAATATCTGTTTCGACATGTGAACGGCTAGGGGGTAAATCCGGCACCCTGTACGTGTCGTGTGCAGCTGCTATTCTCCACGAAAGACACGGGAGATAGTTCTGGGTAGTCCACATGTCTACTAAGATATTTTTCCTCCCGACTACTCCGTGTGACGAGCGTGTCAACAAGCAGCAATATATATGTATAAACATGAAATGTAAAAACTATTATGAATCGAAAAACAATCAGAAAGTGCACTTGCCTGTGGTCCTTAGCTGGTGAAACCGACAATCTCATTGAGTCTAGACTAGTCCAGTTGACTAGCGTTGGGGTGAAGGAGTTCGAATTTGACAAAGTAAAAATAAATTGTTGATTAGTCACGGTCATAATTAGGAACATCCTAATCTTAAGTGGAAGGGAAAATTCTTATATAATTTATTTATTTATAAAATATTTAGAAAGCTTTATAAACCCTATTTAGGAAGACTTTTAAGGAAATATCATTTAATTACTAGTCAAGACAATATTTAGTTTGAAAGAATTTACCAAAGTCCAAAACCAATTAAAAGCTTGGCCCAAAGATTTATTAAGCCCAATTTCATATTGTATATCCAAGGACCCGTAAGAAATTCTTATGGATTTATATAAAACTCATTTGAAAGGGACTACTTATAAATATACTCTAATTAAAATATGTTTGTATACAACCCTTATTCAAAGTACGTTTATGTATAGAAATTTACTAGAAATATAAGTGTCACCCCCGTTTCCCGTATTTCATAATTATACTCGAAGTTGGATTTTGGCATGTATTTTATTTTCTCGACTTGCGGATTTTGGTTCTCGTGATTGGGTTTTACCTGGCTTGGTTTATTTTGTGGAGGAGAATTGGGTTGATTTGGTTTGGTTTGGTTTAATATGCATGGAACACCTTAGCCTATGCTCCTCCCTCATTTCCACCACAACCACCCTCTTTATTATCTCCACCTTTGATATTTATTGCCATTTCTTCTTTCTCTCTCTTCATTACTCATCTTCTTCTTCCCCATTACTTCCTTACCTACCAAAGAGAGGGAGAGAGAGGTCTAGGCAAGTGCAACTTGCTTCCACAAGAGAACCCATTTTTATTGTTCCATTAGCTTCTCCTCATGTTTCTAAGACACATTAGAACTTGTTATTTTCCATTTTGAGGCTTAACTTTTGTAGATCTAGGAATTAGTTATTTTTGGATTTTGGTGGTTTTGATCTATCAAACTTCTTTGTTTTCAAGTTTTGATGGTTCCATGTTGTAGAGAATTTTATTCTACCCAATTTTGACCTTTGAAAAGTCGGATTTGGACTTATTTTGACCAAGTTATGGACTTTTGAAGCTTTGGGTTCAACCATGGAGTTTTTGCTGATTTGGAGAAGACAGTGAGCAGTGTACGCGAGCTTTTTAGCTTGCGTCACTGAGCTGTGCGCGCTCTTTAGCGTAGCGCAGTATGGACCCCATACGCTGCCTTTTGGGAGCGTATGTCTTGCATACGCTCACTTGGTTGAAGAGGAGTCGTATGGACCCTATACGCTGCCTTTTGGGAGCGTATGTCTTGCATACGCTCACTTGGTTGAAGAGGAGTCGTATGGACCCCATACGCTGTCTTTTGGGAGCGTATGTCTTGTATACGCTCACTTGGTTGAAGAGGAGTCGTATGAAGTACATACGCTGCCCTTGGAAGCGTATGTCTTGCATACGTTGACCTGAGCGTAGCCTGACCTGAGCGTAGCTTGACCTGAGCGTAGCCTGGCCTGAGCGTAGCCTGACCTGAGCGTATAACTTTTGCACTGAGCGTATGGCCTTTGGCTGACTTGGTCTTATGTCAGCGTGCCAGTTTGGTTTTATTTTCCTTAAGCTTGGCTCTTCCATAGCCCTGTATATTGATATTTTATTAGATATTTAACGTCCATTTTATATCCTTACGCCTTTTGTCCTGAACTTGATAATCACGAATTTACTTGATATGTTTGTAATTGATAATTGAGCATGACGTGATAGTGACCCGTAGTGGTGCACTCCTGACATAATAACCTGGCATGACCTGATAGTGGCCCATCGTGGCGCACTCCTGACAAGTACACTTGGCATGATAACCTGACATGATTATCTCGAATAGCTGTTGCGACGACTACCTGACATGATATGACCTGTTTAATTAATCATGACTCCGTGGACGATTGTGCTTGTACAAATAATCCAGTCCTGTCTTGCATCATGTCTAGGAGGGGACTCCTGAGTACCACGGTCAGGAGTACCTACTGAAATGGACTAAGGTTAATAATTAGTATAATTCACTAGTCATGAAGAGATGTTCTCCAGTTACAGGCGATCCCGTTATCCCGGCCGCAAATGTTTGGACTTGTAGCCTGCCGACGAGTAGGGCACATTTCCAGCCCACTGTTATGTGGGGCACTCTTGATTGTCACTTTAAATGATTGAACTCTATTGTCACTCTAATGCATTATACTCTCTAGATTGTCACTATAATGATTGCCTGGATAACCTGGATAGCTGCAGGGCCTGTGACTACTTGGAGCATCTCATTGCATCTTGCTAGTAACTAGGATTGTGATAACCCTAGTTAGTTAATGTAGAAAGCCGTAGGCAATGATTGGCCGTGATTGATTGGATGGAGTCTAGTCCAGTATGGTATTGTCTAGAATTGATTGATTGCAAGATTGTACCAGAATGATTGAATTATTGTCACTCCAGATTATCACTATAATGATTGTCACTCCAGATTGTCACTATAATGATTGTCACTCCAGATTGTCACTATAATGATTGTCACTCCAGATTGTCACTATAATGATTGTCACTCCAGATTGTTACTTGACCTGATTTCTTATATTTATCTTGCCGATAAATGGTGAGAGAAACCAAGTTTCGTTTAGACGAAGGGTTACAACCCCGGTCCTTGTTTGGTTTACGGGTTGTAACCTAGCTATCTGAATAGTCCCATGGTTATCTCATCGTATATCATCCTGGCATGCTTTTCCATATGTCCTGTCTTTTAGTGATTCTATACAAGATTGTCTTTTATAATTACCTATCATGCTTTTTCTTAAATTACTGTCTCTTATTATATAATTATATTATTGTGCTAATTTGCTGGCTTAGTTCTTAAGTGAAGCCTCCTTTGTGGCACTTGCTCTTTCTGGGGTCTGACCCAGCTGGTTTTGTATGGCCAGATACCGGAGCAGCACCAAAGGATCTCCTGCTTTCCAACCCGATGGTGGTCACCAGGCGTAACCAGGGCATCGAGTGGGTTTCTTTTGTTCTCCCACTGTAATATTGTAAATTATTCTTTTGAGACGTTTAGCCGACGAGCAAGTGTTAGCTCGATTGTACTTACTTACTGTCTGCCTACGGCCTGTAACATGATTGACAAGCCCCGGGGGTTGATCATGTATGACTGAATTCTTGCTAGTCCTCACATTTTGTAACGACTAGCTTCATAATCATCTGGATATGTAATGTTTGGGACGCCTTACAATTGTATATTTGGAGATCTGATATCTTGTGATTATTATTAGTTGGTTGAGATTGAGACAATAGGCTATTTTATGACCTTAAGAGACTGATGGATTGTAGTGAAACCCTCACATATCTAGACAGCCGTGACCGTATAGCGGTGTGGATCCCATTCCGTTATACGTAGCTGGCTATGTCTGCCCCCGCTCTCCAGTATTCTGGTTCTGGGGCGTGACAATAAGCCCTCAAATAATTACTTATATATGTATATTTTCAAAAATATAATTAATAAATAATAATGGTAACCAAAGAATTCCACTAATAGTGTTATATTACACCCTAATACATATAGTGATGTATATACACACAAAATTATCAAAATTACCAACAGTAATTAAATATATGGAATCATCATGTCTCTTCCTATTTATTGGAAACAGAAGAGAGGAAGAGATCATCAATTATATTAATTGGAGGGGAAGAGAACATCAATTATATTAATTGGAAAGAAAGAGAGAGAGAGAGGAAGAAAGTGGTGGTTCGAAACTCACCGAGGCAAGGAAGCGGGAGCTCGGCGCTCGAGGTGGAGAGCTGGTCGTCGGCATGACGCGGCACAGGAGCGGTGGTGTGTCGAGCTCGACTCTGCTACGGGAGGTGGCGACGACCGGAGAAGAGGAGTCGTGGTGGTAGGAAAAAGATCGGCGCAGATCTGGAGCTCACCGGCCGGATCGTAGAGAAGTCGGGCCAGGTGCTCGGTCGAGGAGGTAGGGCGTGAGCTCGAGGACACGGCGAGGTTCTGGGTCATGACGTCGCGGTGCAGTGCTCGCCGGAGATGCTGCCGTACGGAGGCGGCTGGAGACGCGGCCACACCGCCCGTGTCGGCGCTATCCTAGGCACGGTCGATTGCGGCTGACGGAGAGTCGCCGGATACGGAGAGGACAGCGCTGGAGGAGGGCACACGAGTGGCGGCCAGGCAGCGTGTGGGGCTGTGGCTCGCCGTCGGGGACTTGCGGCTCACCGGCGAGGTCTAGGAAAGGCATGCGATGGGCGTCGCTTGGCGGCACGAGCGAGGAGTCGGCGATGCGGGTCGAGCGCGTGGATGGCGGTAGATTCGGTGTCGAGGTCGAGGACCATGCCGGACTCGACGAGCTCCGTCGCGCGGTGGGCGGTGACGCGCCTTGAGGTTCCTCAGTGGAGCGCCACCCGGGTTCGCCGAGAAGGGCGACCGTGGCTTCGCCCGGGCCTGGAGATCGACAAGTGGGGTCGGCGGAGTGTGCGAAAGTGGCCTGTGACAGGGAGGCGGCATTCCAGAAGGCTCCGTCGGGCGAGGTCGCGAGTCGGAACAGAGGTTAGGTCTAGGACTTCTTTTGGCTTTCTTTGTGGATGGTGTCGATGAGTCCGACTGTTGGACACGAGGACGGTGTAACGAACGTGATAAAGGAATTAATGACACGGACGCACGGATCCGACACGATGGTTGTGGTGGACACAGACACCTGGATACGAGGTTTGTGTTGGCTCTGATGGTTGTGTTATGGTAGGAGGGGGAGGTTGTGATCGGGGATGATGGGAGTCGGATGGGTGGTTTTGGTCGACGGTGATGGTGTGCTTGTGGCCAAGTGGCGCTGGCGGCGGTTTACAAGGGATGAGGGAAATAGTAAAGTCTTCATATATGTGGAACATGTGAGTTCGGTGGTAATTACGGAAGAGGAGGTCTTGGGGTTTATAATAAGCAAAGGGATATAAGCTAGAATTATTTAGGCATATCTTTCCCATGTAGATAGGAGAAGGGTTCAAGATGAATGGTCCAAAAAGATAGGATTAATTCTTCCATTGGTTTAAATTATAAATTCTAAAACTAGTTTAGTTTAATCTAAACAAATAATCGATCATGTCAGTAATTTAAATCGCCATTTAGTATATCAAATGGTTTTGAATAATACGAATTTAAGTCTAGCTCAAACAAAAGATCAATCATGATATTTTAGAAATAATATTTAATATTTATCAAAATGAATTAAATTAATAAAGTTGAAAACTAAATTATCTTATCAAAGTTAATTTAAAGTATATAACCCACATTAACAATTTATTGTTGGCAAGATATTAACCAATAATTTAAACTGACTTAAGATAACCTTAATCCAATAATAATTAAAATCAATTAATGTAAATGAATATTTGATAATATTATTTAAAAATAGATTTCCATAATATCAATCTTATTAAAGTAATCGATTTTAAAGCATATTTAGTATTATCAAATACATGCACAAATATATTTCATATATACTATTCCTATCTAAAGCAATATTGCAATAACTTAGGACAACATTCAATCATAGTTTTAGATTTGAAACTAACCCAACAATTGCGTATAATAGAAATTAATCTAATGCTAATATTGTCAAAAGTTAAATTATATAAATTCAAATAGAATAACTTTTTAAGCCAAAAAATTAATCTAATCACAACCTTATTAATGATTGCCATAATAATTTAAAATATTATTCTATATTGATAAATAAATCGAATCGTATGAGTTAAATCAAAATGAAATAGGCGATCGACATAACTTTAAAATAAAATTTAATATTTGTCAAATAACTATTTCTAAATCAAAATAATATTATTTATCACTATAGTATAGATAATACCGTTGTCATCGAATAATTGAAACATATTCTAAAATTCTATAAATATTTAAATTTACAAATAATTTTCAAAATTAATATTTAATAAAATTCAAGGTAGTAACAATTCATCTTTCATAATTCTAACTATATACTTCAATAAAATATTTATTAAAACAAAATAGCACTCTCAAAGTATTTAATTTTTAGAACTTATTTTCAATAGAATTAATCATAAAGTTATTCACAAAGTCTCGACAAAACCGACCTTCAAGCACAATAAAAGAAAGAAGAAATATTTATAATTAGAAAATTCGGGAAGAGGGGTTACATAAACCCTCACTCTAATCTTTATAATTACTTCTAATTAGTGTCATTTGCATATTAGAGGATGTCCGAGGTGTAGGATAACCCATTAGGAGAGACTTTTGACCTAGGTTTAGTGTCAAATTTGAGAAAACCCTAAATTGACATATTTGGGTGTTGTCCCTAGCCTAAGTTGACCAAATTAGGTTAGTTTGGATGAGATGAGGCTAGGTACGTGTCCATATTTGGATACGTGGGATCGTTTCGTGAGAAATAATAAAATAGGCTTTTTCGGAGTTTTCGGGTTCCAATACACGGATGACTTTTTGCACCGACACTAGAATCGGCAAGTTAGCACTTAGAATAGGTTCTAATCATTATTTAGTACTCGTAGGTAGAATTTGGATCAAATCTTGATAGGTTTGGTGCCCGTATCGTGCGGTATCGCGAATCGGACCCCTGAGCCGCCAAAATGGCCATTTGGCCATTCGGGCCTCGTATCTTGTTTTTCGCTCGCGTGTACGAGTTGGATTGCTTGTGTGGGGTACGTGTCTAAGCCCTATATGGTAGAATTGTGAGGGTTGGGTATTTGGATAGGTTTCAGGATGTTTTGGAGTGTGTATATATATATAATATATATATATTATATATTATAATATATATATATATATATATATATGAGTGAGTATGTATGAGTGAAAAAATATATATATATTATGAGTGAGTATGTATATATATTTGTATGTGTGGGTGTTTATTTATGTAGTTGTGTGTGTGTTAGAGGTTATGTTAGATAGTATGTTGTATGTTAGATATGTAATTTGGATGTTCGAATTTATTAAGGTATGCTAGATTGGTTAGTTTTGAGTTAGTATCTTGGTATCTTAGATATCAATGTTAGTATCTTACGATATCTCTAGTTTACCTTTTACCTACAAGTTGAGGTTTACCTTAGTATAGGGTAAGATATTGTGATACCCTCAAGGTATTGGATAAACTTAGATTCTAAGGGTAGGTAATGGTTAGATAAGTTAGTGTCTTGGTATCTTAATACCAAGAGTCGTATCTTAAGATACCAATGCGTATCTTAGGATACTAGCTAGTATCTTAAGGTAAAT